>VWZI01007012.1:140941-177085 GCA_013396835.1 Psilopogon haemacephalus
TCAGAGGGCTGGAGCACCTCTGCTATGAGGACAGGCTGAGAGAGTTGGGGCTTTTCAGCCTGGAGAAGAGAAGGTTTCAAGAAGACCTTATAGTAACCTTCCAGTATCTTAAGGGGGCCTACAGGAAGGCTGGGGAGGGACTATTCACAAGGTCTTGTAATGACAGGACGAAGGGTAATGGGTTTAAACTGGAAGAAGGGAGATTTAAACTCGATGTTAGGAGGAAGTTCTTCACAGTGAGGGCGGCAAGACACCGGAACAGGTTACCCAAGGAGGTTGTGGCTGCTCCCTCCCTGGAGGTGTACAAAGCCAGGCTGGATAAGGTCTTGAGCATCCTGATCCAGTGGGAGGTGTCCCTGCCTATGGCAGGGGGTTGGAACTGGATTGTCTTTGAGGTCTCTTCCAACCTAAACCATTCTATGATTCTATGATCTGGATGCAAAAGCCCTCTCTGGCACAAGCAGCCTTCACCCTGATGATGATGATTCCAATCTTATACCAACTACGGGCAGAAGCTCCTCCAGTTCACACAAAGCCCTAAGATGTCATGAATTTCCATAGTCCCCTACAGTCAGTAACTTTCAGAAGGTCCACAAGAAGCCGAGCAAGGCCAATTTACCCACCCCCCTGCACAAACTCACCAAAATGTAGGAATAAAGATAACAAAGATGAAAAAAATAAATTAGATTTTTTCAAAAGTTCTTTCCATTTTCATCTCACAGAATGTGTTTATGGCACAGGCAGGGAACCGAAAGCATTTTTATCTTGATATTATTTACCCTTTCCCACTTGCTATTTAAATATCTCTGACTTTCCTGAAGAACCAGCAATTCGAAATACCATTTGATATACATTTATAAGCAAGGGGAAGCACAGACTCATTCATTTTCAGTTTGCTTTTTTTTTTTTTTTTTCTAAATTAGATTTTAAGAGCTGTGGTATCTGTGTGCAAATTTACCAAGACACAAAAGTATTATTTCTTCTCCACATGCAGTAGAGTCTCCAGTCCCAGAGTAGGCATCTTTCTGTCTGGGAGACCTGGCCATAGAATCATAAAAAGGGATTGGGTTGGAAGGGATCTTAAAGGTCATTTGGTTGCAAACTCCCTGCCATGGGCAGGGACACCTTCCACTAGATCAGGTTGATCAAAGCTCCATCCAACCTGACCTCCAACACTTGCAGGCATGGGACATCCACAGCAATGGGCAACCCGTTCCAGTGTCTCACAATGCTTATAGTGAAGAGATTCTTCCTTACAACTAAATCCAGCCTTTTTTAGTTTAAAGCCATTACCTCTCACCCTATCACTAGACTTCCTGATGACAGGTCCCTCCTCAGCTTTCCTGTAGGCCCCCTTTAAGCACTGGAAAGCTGCTATTAGGTCTCCCTGGAGCCTTCTCTTCTTCAGGCAGAACTCCAACCAGCTCAGCCTGTCCACATGGCAGAGGTGCGTTACAAGGTGTTTCAAAGAGTCATGTGATAAGGAGCAAGTTACAAGACCTCAACAATCATTTTCAGAAACACCCCCCAACACACACACACACAAAAAGCCCCAGACAAATAAAACCAAGATGAAGCACAAGGAGTGGAACTTGAGGCCAGCAGCTCAGACACGTGTTATCCCTGGGTTTGCAAACAGACAACCGCTTGTTTACGCAGCGCTCTCTGACGCGAGGACACATCTCAAGCTGTAAATGTCACAGAATACTTCAAATGCAAACTAGCAATGGGTTGTGCAGCACGCATTCCGTGTGATGATGGAAGAATGAAAGCCAGCTTTTACATTTCCAAACTCTCTGCTTCTTTCATATGCACACAAAGACATCAAACAGTGCAGTGGAAACACAAGATTTCCCCAGCAAAGCCCAGCCCAGCAGCCAGATGCTGCAGGTTAATTGTACCATGCAGCTAAGGAGAGCTTTTATTAAAAGCTTCAAACCACAAACACTTCCACAGAATCACAGAGGATCAGGTAGGAAGAGACCTCAAGGATCATCTGATCCAACCTTGATAACAAAAAGCATGGTCTAGAAATTCTTTGAAATAAAAAAGCAACGACAAAAGAAAAAAAGTTTCTGCAGTCACTTCAAAGTCTACTACAGCAAGTGATGCTTTAGAGACTTAAAAGTAGGCGTATTTCCTCTTTGCAAGTCCATCTCACTGATTCATTTATGGCTAAAGCTTCCTGAATTAGTCTGAACAGGAAAAAGTAGTAATAACTAAATAACCCATGAGAGAGTAAAACCAAGCTCAAACCTGTTACTTAACTACAACACTGAGCAGAGCAGTTCCCAATGTTGCCATCACACTAGGGTTCTCCACATCAATGTTTCATTCTGTTAAGCAACTGCAGGACATTGTCACAGTGAGTGCTGGTGGTAAAGTGGGCACGAGGACCTCAAGCGTGGCCCTTGGGACAGCAGAGGATCACAAGATGTTAGGGGTTGGAAGGGAACTCCACAGAAGCACAGCATCCTCTGCACCTGTGTCCCTACTGGCTCAAACCCTTAGGCAAGGCCAGTCCTGTCCTCTGGTTTCTTGGACACCCTCAACCCCCTGTGAAGCCAGACACAGTCCCTACGCTGTGCAAACCCTGATCAAGAGCAGCCACAGGCCCTGTTTTGGGGACACATGCCCCTGCACCAGCACAGCCCTGTCCCCAAGCTACACACACCCCTCTATGCCAGCCCAGCCCAGTCCTCAAGCTGCACGCGCACCCCTGTGCCAGCCCATCCATGTCCTCAAGCTTCACACACACCCCTGTGCCAGCCCATCCGTGTCCTCAAGCTTCACACACACCCCTGTGCCAGCCCATCCGTGTCCTCAAGCTTCACACACACCCCTGTGCCAGCCCATCCCTGTCCTCAAGCTGATCCATGTCCTCAAGCTGCACACACACCCCTGTGCCAGCCCATCCGTGTCCTCAAGCTGCACACACACCCGTGTGCACACATACCCCTGCGCCAGCACAGCCCTGTCCCCAAGCTACACACACACCTCTATGCCAGCCCAGCCCTGTCCTCAAACTGCACACACCCCTGTGCCACCACAGCCCTGTCCCCAAGCTGCACACATACCTGTGCCACCACAGCCCTGTCTCCAAGCTGCACACATACCCCTGTGCCACCACAGCCCTGTCCGCAAGCTGCACACATACCCCTGTGCCACCACAGACCTGTCTGCAAGCTGCACACATACCTGTGCCACCACAGCCCTGTCCGCAAGCTGCACACATACCCCTGTGCCACCACAGACCTGTCTGCAAGCTGCACACATACCCCTGTGCCACGACATCCCTGTCCTCAAGATGCGCAACGCACCCTTGTGCCAGCACAGCCTGGACCCCAAGGTGTACACACACCCCTGTGCCAAAGCAGCCCTGCCTCTAGGTCATATCACCCTGTGGCAGGCCAGTCCTGTCCCTGTGTCACACACACTCAGCCTGTGCCAGCCCTGCCCTGTGCCTATGTCACACACCCCCGTGCAATGCCAGCCCTGTCCCTATGTCACACCCCCCATGTCGCCCCCGCGCCACGCCCGGAGGGGGCGGGGAAGGTCCGGCACGCGCCGCCGCCGCGCGCTCCCCTCACCTGCCGTGCCGCCGGCACCCAAACATCACGTGATCGCACCGCCCCGGACCCGGTCACGTGATCGCCCCCGCCCCGCCCAGTGGAGTCCCGATCCCGCAGGAGCTGCTGCTTGCAGGCGCCGCTCAGGACTGCAACTCCCAGACGGCACCGCGGTGCGGCGCCACGCCCTCTTTTCCCATCAACCAATCCTCAGAGGGTGAAGCATCCCCTCACCAGTCCTGCCCAGCGTCCCTCGGTGCCAGCCGCACCCTCGCTGGTGTGAGTGGTCTGCGCTTGAGCGCGGTGCTGGGTACAGCATGGAGGGGTGCTTTACCCCTCTTCCGCCTTTCCGTCGTTCCCCTTCTTCTGCTACTGTTACAGCACTTCTCTCTCTGGGGACCCGCCAGGCGCCCCGAGTGTCGCTGATGCTCCGTTTTCCTTCTGCAGTTGACCTCGACAGGGCAGGCGGGTTTCCCTTTCCTCATGCCCGCTTCTTAGCTTCTCAGCCTCCTCTCCACAGTCCGTTTTCCCCTTCCCTCTCTTGGAATTCCTGGCGATTCCCCTGTCTCATGACCTCTGGCCTTTAATGCATAAATGTAGCTCGCATCACGTTGCTTTCTCTGTCGTGCCAAACTCTACCAGCCCTGCAACTCTACTCGTCATTAAAAATATTAGTCTGTAACATGGAAAAGAGAAGCCTCCAAAGAGACCTTACAGAAGCCTTCCAGTACCTGAAGCAGGATACAGGAACGCTGTGAAGGGACTTTTTACAAGGACTTTACCACTAAGACGAGAGTAAACGGCTTTTAAGCTAGAAGAGGGTAGATTTGGACTAGATATTAGGAAGAAATTATTTACAGTGAGGTTGGTGAGGCACTGGAACAGGTTGCCTGGGGAAGTTGTGGATGTGCCCTCCCCTGGAGTGCTCAAGGTTAGGTTGGATGAGGTCTTGAGTAACCCGATCTAGTGGGAGGTATCCCTGCCCATGGAAGGGGGTTTGAAACTTAAGGTCCTTTCCAATCCAAGCCATTCTGATATGAGCCTATTAACATCTCAGCTGTTTCCCCTCAAGCATCCAGCCACAAGGACCCACCCAGTGAGAAGCTCCAGGATGAGACTCCCAGTGACTTGGTTTGATGGGAGTAGAACAGGATGCGAGACGGTTAGTCTTTGATTTCATCAACTGAGTAGCCTTTGAGACTCCAGCACTGGATGACCTGATTCTCTTTTAATCATTAACAGATAGTTTTTGTTACTCCCTGGAGCAGCATAAGATCTTTGAAGACAGGTTAGCTCTCCTTTGTACTCACAGGGTCCTTGGCACACTATGCACAGCAGCACTGATAAATAAATTCACCAACCCCCTGCTATTAAAGTTACTAATGCTGTTCAAAACACCACAAACTGCAGACTGAGACTGGAAGTTCACCAAAAAAAGTGCTTTAATGGAGCAGTCCAGTGAACAGGACATTTGGCCCTATTCATGCTGTACCTGAGAGAGGTTTGCTTTTTATTTGAGAAGGGGCAGCAGCTTTACTTGGTGGTTGGCTTTGCAAAGGGAGTTATAAAGCAAGGATTTTCTTGATAGGGCCTTTAAACAACAATTCATTTTAACAAGGGATTGACAAGCCAGCTGCTTTTAGAAATACAGTTCTGCACCAGTAGACCTGCCAAAAAAAAAAAAAAGTTTTAAAAGGGCTGAGGGACCACCTGAGCCTCCATAAACTTCAGAGCTTTTACAGCACCAAACCGCTATCGGAGCAGTTTCCTCAATCTTTTGCTGCATTGGTAAATCATTTATTTCTGTGGACTGTAAAGAAAATCCTTTAGGAAAAGGGCTGTAAAAATGCATGGATAAGGAATTACAGCTGTTGTGCTTGCCTTGTCTGCAAAATCCTCTGACTACAGTTACATGTGCAACACATTGTATCTATCTGTGTAGATTTTAGGGACAGTTTAAGGGGGAAAGAAAAAGCAGGTTCATCCTGCAAGAAGCAGTTCAAAACCAATGTGCAAAATATGCAGTATTTTTCAGTGCAAATCATATTTACTTTCGGCATGAGCCTCATGAAAGTGAATAAGAAGAAATACATAAACATGTGCCAATTTAACACACAGGCAAACTATTCCAAGGGACAGCAATCATAAGAATTAGATTGTGGTAAAACTCAAGTGATTGCAGCCGGCATCTTGCTGCTTTTACATTTCGTCATTGAAGAAATACAGCTTCATCAATAAGTGTGTTTTTCAGGCAATAATAATACTGTGTGTTCTCTTGGGACATTTTTCTTCTGAGGGATTTGGGCTTTTGTGTTGTAAGAGTCAGGAGAGGTCCTTGCTATTACCACCTGCTTATTGATCTGTTATAGCTTTCATGAAGAGGAAGGGTAGGTTCTTAGTGTAGGGTGGAAATCAAACCTCTTACATCTGCTGATGTTTTCCCTGAATTTAAGCGGTGGGGAGCGGGGTGGAATCAACAATTACTGGGTTTATTCCATCCCATAGCAAGTCCTAGGAGAAGCAGCTGAGGGAACTATTTCATCTGGAGAAGAGGAGGCTGAGGAGAGACCCCATTGCTCTCTACAACTACCTGAAAGGATGTTGGAGTGAGGTGGGGATGAGACTCATCGCCCTAAAAACAGGCAATAAAACAAGAGAAAATGGCCTGAAATTGTGCCATGGGAGGTTTAAGTTAGATACTAAAAAACATTTATTCACTAGTAGAGTGATCAGACATTGGAGCAGGCTTCCTAGGAAGGTGGTGGAGTCAGCATCCCTGAAGGTGTTAAAAAAATGTGTGGACTTGGCACTTTGGGATGTGGTGTAATGGCCTTTGTGGTCTTAGTCTGATGGTTGAACTCAATAATAAAGGTCTCTTTCAACTGAAACAATTCTGTAATTCTATGAATTTGGAAAATATAGTCATCTGCATGGGGGAGGGGGACGGACTGAAAGCCCTTAGTGCCAAATCTTGAACAATTTAATCTTCATATTTGAGGTATTTTCTTGGGAGGAGGTTGCCCATTTGCCAGCTGCTACTTGGCTTTTCACAGGATGGGTGCAGTGATTTCATTCCAGGGTAAGTGAAACTCACAGAGGTCAGACCTGCATAGAAGGTAACTCAAGGGTGAAAGCATCAGCATGATTCTGCTTCAGAAAACCTCCCTTTTTCCTCTACAAAGATGAAATGGTATGCTTCAGAGGACCCCCACCTGAATTTAAATAAACTCAGCAGTGCTGCTTTCACCTTTTTCCTCCTGAGATGACTACCCAGTTAGACTGACTGTGTCTTTAGGGAATTTCTTCCAGTGTTCAGAAAGAGTTTCCTTTTGCCTCACTGATTTGTTTTGTGATTCATCTTCAATCATAACCTTTTAATAACTCTATTATTAAAGTTTTTATAGAAAGCTTAACGTATTGTTATCTCAGTTACTTTTTCTAATCTTTGTTGGTTTGTTTTCATTATAATGATGCCTCCTGGCTTTTTATCAACCTGTATTGTCACTGTCATTGCTTTATGTCATCTGATTAGTTTTTAATGAGGACTGAGAATATGATCAAGGGGCTGGAGCACTTTGCCCATGAGAACAGGCTGGAAGAACTGGGATTGTTCAGCCAGAAGAAGAGCAGGCTTCATGGAGACCTTATAGCAGCCTTGTAGTACTTAAAGGGGACCTACAGAAAAGATGAGGTGGGACACTTCATCAGGAAGTGTAGTGATAGGATGAGGTGTAACAGGTTTAAGTGGAAAGAGTGTGGGTTTTGATTAGATGTGAAGAAGAAATTCTTCACTGTGAGAGTGATGAGACACTGGAACAGGTTGCTTAGGGAAGGTGTGGATGCCAGATTGGATGGGACTTTGAGCAATCTGATCTGGTGGAAAATGTTCCTGCCCATGACAGAGGAGTCGGACTAGATGATCTTTAAGGTCTCTTCCAACACAAGTTCTTCTGTGATTCTGTGATTTGTATGACATGTGGTAAAGCAAGTCCTGCTATAATGAAAATTAGAATAGAATAGAATAGAATAGAATAGAATAGAATAGAATAGAATAGAAAGAGATCGCAAAGAACATCCAGTCTAACCTATCACCCAGCCCTATCCAATGGCACTAAGTACTCTATCCAGTCTTTTCTTGAACACCTCCAGGGATTTTGTAGAAAATTATAAATGGTTGTGAGATATCTTACAGAATATGAAAAGAGCAATCTCGCTCCTATTTAATTTCAGTTTGTGAAAAAGCAACCAACCCAACAAAACAAATGTAATTTTGTGTTACATCCTATACAGACCACTGGGGTTTCATTCCTGTTAAGTACTCCAGGACTTTTCCATGGGGTAGAATGTGAAAAAAAATAACTTGTTTATTTGGTTATAATTTGGTTTATGGTCTTAACATCACTTATAAAATCAAAACTACTCTTAATTTCTTTCCTGATTTTGATTGTCTGGAAATGTTGATAGGTTCTGGGTTAAAAAAAAAAAAAAAAAAAAAAAAAAANNNNACCAAAGCTTTAATGTCTGCTTAATTCATTCCATTCATACATAGCAGCTGTGTCACTCCCAATATCCATGTAAACACAGCAGAAAAGCTTCTCTAACACAGCAGTAAAGGAAAGATAAAGAGCAAATTAGCACTGCAATAACAACAAGATAGCCTGAATACTTATCTGGAGTACATACAAATACATTTCCTCAGATTTTAAAGTAGCCTAGAAACTATGTCAAGTAGTTTTTAAACTTCTCCTCTGCTTAAAAAGTCTCAAAACAAACAGACAAACCCAACAAAAAACAATTAACAAAAGACCAAAAAAACCCCAACCTTTTCCAAATTTTCCTCTTCCATTTTCCCCAATTCATTTTCAGATCTTAAAGAGAAATTATGCTGTCTTCAGATTACAACCTACTTTGATTACTTTTGTCCTGCTAGTTTTAGTACTTGGGCTGGGATTGTACCTTCTCCTGTTTTTGAAGAGCCTCTAATTTTGAAAACAACAATGAAAAAAATATTTTCTGAAGTTTCCTTCTCTGTTTAATTTATTTTCAGATTTCAATGAGAAATTATCCCCCCTCCAGATTACAACTTCCTTTTATTATATCTTTCCTGCTATTTTCAGTACTTGGGCTGGGACTGTAGCTTTTCTAAAGACTACCGGAGGAAATACAGCTGTTTTCTAACAGTGCTTAACTTTTCAATCTTGGATTAATTGGACAATTGCACAGTTGGAAGAGTGCTTTTTTCATTTTTAATAAAGTGTTGTTTTCCAGTCAAATGCCTTATATACCAAGCCAGTCAACTGCAAGCAGCACAGGAACAAAGAGAAGTTAGTCTGAATGCTTTACAAAAACAAGACTGAGTTTTATTTCTTATTTCCAGAGATCTGTGACTGTGACCTAAGATTCCCTGAAAAAAAAGTACAGCTCAGAGAGCTTATGGCAGTGTATCTGTACGTTGTTACCTGTGAGCAATTTAATAAAAAAGATATTATAGCAACAATAAACGGAGCTGGAGAACACCAGCTAATCCCCAAACAACCTTATTTCAGTCTATTTAAAGTCCAAGAGAGACTTGAGTTCCAGGACCTAGTGGATTCTGACATAAAACAGATGTTTTCATCAAGTACTGCGATGGCAACAATACATGTCCCAAGCTGATGACTATCTGGCAGGTCCAGTACATCCCAAGGAGAAATCACAAGCTGTAAAAAGCTGTCTACCATCAGGACAAGGGAGGTGATTCTCCCTTTCTACTCTGCTCTCATGACATCCCACATGGACTACTCCATGCAGTTCTGGTGCCCCCAGCATAAGAAGGACATTGAGCTCCTGAAAGAGGTCCAGATGATGACTGTGGAGACAATCAGAGGATTGGAGCATCCCCTCTACGGGTACAGGCTGAGAGATTTGGGGCTTTTCAGTCAGGAGAAGAGAAGGCTTCAGGGAGACCTTACAGCAGTCTTACAGTACATGAAGGAAGCCCCCAGGAAAGCTGGGAAGGGACGTTTTTTACAGTGGCTTGTAGTGGTAGGACAAGACAGAATAGTTTTAAGAGGACTGATTTAGACTGGCTATTAGCAAGAAGTTCTTTACAGTTACGGTGTAAAGACATTGGAACAGGTTGCTCACCAAGGTTATGCATGCCTCCTCCCTGGAGGTGTTCAAGGTCAGGTTGGATGAGGTCTTGATAAACTGGTCCAGTGGAAGATGTCCCTGCCCATGGCAGAGGGAGACTGGAACTTTTAGATTCTTTCCAGCCCAAACCACAATGAAGATCTATGATTTTCAGTACTTCACACTTCATGCCTGCACCAGTTACATCTCACTATGTCTGCAATAGCTGCAGATTTTAGTGGTATTATGCCTGGATTTATCTTAGCATCACTGGATGTGACCCTTCATTTTCTAGAAACACGTTACTGTGTCTGAATTACGAAAATGAAAGCCCCAAGCTAATATGTATATAAAAAAAAAAGACCAAAACCAACTTCTATGCAAGGCAGTGATAAGTCAATCACCTCATCAATAAAGCATGTCCGTTACTCTCAGTAATCCCAGTGATCAGCTTTGTTTATGAAAGCTGGAGGTATTAAATTGAGCTCCTCACGGCTCTGAGCAGGAATGACGAGTGGCAATTGAAACAAATGTTGACAGAGCTAAAGCAGCACATGCTGAGTGCAACAGACGTAACACAACGGAGAGGGAACAAGGCTCAACCGGGCTGGTGGGGAGGTAAACTTGGAGGTTGAAACAAATCCCTCATTCCACTTACCTTAATGACTAAACACTGCTGATAATTTGCTCAGTTCAGTAATGCAGTGCCTGCTGCACCTGTATAATCAGGAGGAAAAATTGGATGATGTAGAGGAGCTGTGATTCAGGAGTTAGAGGTACAAAGGATGCAAGGAGAGTACCACAGAGAATGAATCCAGCTATAAAAGTCATAGAATCTCAGGCTGTTTTGGGTTGGAAGGGACCTTAAACATCATCTAGCCCAACTCTCCTTCATCTTCCACTAGACCAGGCTGCTCGCAGCCCTGTCCATCCTGGTCTTGAACACTTCCAAGGATGGAGCATCAACAGCTCCTCTGTGCAACCTGTTCCAGTGCCTCACCACACTCATAGTGAAGACTTTCTTATAATTAATCTAAATCCGCCTTCTTTCAGATTAAAACCATTACCTCTCATCTTATTACTGTACTCTCTGATGAAGAGTCACATCCCATCTTTCCTGTAGATCCCCTTTAGGTACTGAAAGGCTACTCTAAGGTCTCTGTGGAACCTTTTCTTCTCCAGGCTGAAAAATTCCGACTCTCCCAGTCTGTTCTCAGAGGGGAAGTGCTCCAGGGTTAGTACATAATTCTTCCCATCTAAAGGTATCACAATGTCCAATGCAAAACTGGAAACTTCCTTTTTATGACCCACTTGTGGAAAGATTTAGTACATTATGTGAAACAAAGAGCCCTAGAATAAAACTAGGTACACAGCTATCTAGAAAAGAAGCAAACAGTCTGAATGTAAAGTGTTTAATTCTACAAACATAAATGTTTGTTTCATTGCCTGGTTTTAAGGCTAAATTCCCCCTACCAGAGTCAAGCCTCTATTTGGTTACTGCTATTAGCGCTGTACCACTGATTAGCCAAGAATTGTCCTTTCTGCCTCTGGTATTGTCCAGTTGATAAGTTTTACCCCAAATTGCACACTTTGAAAGGGGAAAAAATTATTGTTTTCTAGACATTTGTGCTGCATCTCACAATAAATTGTCATTCTATTCAGCCTGCAAGTGCCAATGCACTGTCATTATTAAATAATAATGCTGGGCTGAGAAATGTAATAAAATCTGCCTTTTCAGAAGGAAAGATTTTTAAAATTACCAAAGATAAACACTATGTTTTGGGGAATCACTGACAAAAGCAAATGTGGTTGTTCCAGTGTTTATAAGGACTCAGCTGAACTTCCATCAAGGTTTCCATCCATGCTATAAGACAGAAAGAGAAGTCCACAGAACAGCTGAAAGAAAGATCCAAGATCTAGACAATGTAATTAGGAGCAATGATGGAAAGAAGTCATAGAATCACAGAATTCCAGCATGGTGGGAGTTGGAAGAGACCTTTGGAGATCATCTAGTCCAAGCCTCCTAACAAAACAGGGTCACCCAGAGCAGGTTGCACAGGAACACATCCAGGCAGGTTTTTAAAATCACCAGAGAAGGGTAGTCATCAGTCTCTCTGGGCAGCCTTTTCAAGTTCTCTGTCACCCTCAGAGAAAATATTTTTCTACTTGTGTTTAGATGAGCATGTTGAATCTAGAAAATAGAAGATCACAGAATATATTCAGATGGAAAAGACCCTCATGATCATGCAGCCAACCTCCAACCCAGCTCTAGTGTTTAGGTTCAACACTAAACCATGTTCCTAAGCACCAGGTTTGCTAGCTGTTTAAATACCTTCAGGGATAGTGACTGCACCACTGCCCTGGGCAGACAACTCCAACATTTAATAACCTTTTCAGTGAAGAAATACTTTCTAACATCCAGCCTAATGGCTGCTTGCATCAATTTCCTCTATCCTATCACTTGCCACCAGGGAGAAAAGGCTGTCCCTCTCCTTGGTCCAACCTCTCTTCAGGTAGTTGTACAGAGTGATGAGTTCTCTGCTCAGCCTCCTCTTCTCCAGACTGAACAACCCGAATTCCCTCAGCTGCTCCCCATAGGACATGTGCTTCAGGCCTTTCACAAGCCTCATTGCCCTTCTCTTCCATGTCCTTCTTGTAGTGAGGTGCCCAGAATTGAACACTACTCAAGGTGTGGCCTCACAAGTGCTGAGCACGGGAGGATGATCCCTTCTGTGTTCCTGCTGGCTCCAGTGTTTCTAATACAAGCTAGGATGCCATTGGCATCTGAGGAAATGTAATGAGTAACTTCTCAGATACATGAAGGCTTGCTGCAAAAAGAGATAGAAAAAACTATTTTCCATGCTCATTGAGGACAGGTCAAGAAGCCATTGGCTTATATTGGCTTGGATTGCTAGGAGAAGATTTAATTTAGATATGAAAAAGCACTATCCAGTATTAAGGATGGTAAAAGCATTTGTAGAAACCACCTGGAAAGACCTGGACTCCTGCTGCTGAAAGTTTTCAAAACCAGATTGAATCACAAATCATCATGGAAATGTTTTACATAATGACTCAAATTATTTGAGGGATGAACTAAATGATCTCTTGAAGACTCTCCCAGCCCTATATATTTTGTGGTTTGTACAATGTTGGGGGGAAGTGCTCTATTGATTAAGCCTATAAGAAATTCAAAACTGGTTTCAAGTTCAAGAAGGACAAGGAAGTGCTTGAGAGGGCACAGCAGAGGATTATGGAGGTGATTAGGGGTAGAACATCTTTGTTTTGAGGAAAGGCTGGGGCACTTGAGCCGTTTTAGCCTAGAGAAGGCTGAAGGGGGATCTTGTCAATGCTTATTATTAAAGGGTGAATGTCAAGAGGATGGGGCCTGTCTTTATTCAGTGGTGCCCAGTGACAGGGCAAGAGGTAAATGGGCATGAACTTATTTAGAATATTTAGAATCAGTGAGGGTTGGGAGGGACCACAAGGATCATCTAGATCCAACCCCCCTACTGTGGGCAGGGACACCCTACCCTAGATCAGGCTGCCCACAGCCTCATCCAGCCTGGCCTTAAACACCTCTGGGGATGTGGCCCCAACCACATCCCTGGGCAACCCATTCCAGGCTCTCACCACTCTCATGCTCAAGAACTTCCTCCTCACATCCAATCTGATTCTCTCCACCTCCAGCTTTGCTCCATTCCCCTTAGTCCTGTCAGTCCCTGATAGCCAAAAAGGTCCTTCCCCACCTTTTCTGTAGGCCCCTTCAGATCCTGGAAGGCCACAATAAGGTGACCTGGGAGCCTCCTCTTCTCCAGACTGAACAGCCCCAACTCTTTCAATCTGTCCTCATAGCAGAGGTGCTCCAGCCCTCTGATCATCCTCATGGACCTTCTCTGGACACGCTCCAGCATGTCCACATCCCTCTTGTAATAGGGGCTCCAGAATTGGATGCAATACTCCAGGTGGGATTTCACCAGGGTGGAGTAGAGGGGGAGAATCACCTCCCTCGACCTGCTGGCCACACTTCTCCTGGTGAGCCCAGGATCTGGTTGGCTTTCTGGGCTGCAAGTGCACACTGCTGGCTCATGTTGAGCTTCTCGGCCACCAGCACCCCCAAGTCCCTCTTCTCAGAGCTATTCTCCATCCAGTCACTGCCCAGCCTGAGCAAAGCCATCCCTGCCCTCCAGCCTGTCTGCTGCACCACACAGCTTGGGGTCATCAGCAAACTTGCTGAGGGTGCACTCAATGCCTCTGTCCATGTCGCCTACAAAGATGTTGAACAAGGCTGGTCCCAGGACTGATCCCTGAGGGACTCCACTTGTCACTGGTCTCCACTTGGACATGGACCCATTACAGCCACTCTTTGGCTGTGGCCATTAAGCCATTTCTTTATCCATCTGGTGGTCCACCCATCAAGCCCATGTTTCACCAGACCAGGATGTGGTGCAGGACAGTGTCAAAGGCTCTGCTCAGGCCCAGGTAAATGACATCAGTTCCTTACCCCTCATCTGTAAATGTTGTGACCTGTTCATAGAAAGCCACCAGGTTTGTCAGGCAGGATCTGCCCTTGGTGAAGCCATGCTGATTGCACCTCTTCACTAAACATGAGGAGGAACTTCTTTGCTTTGAAAGTGATGGAGCACTGGAATAGACTGCCCAGAGACATGATGGAATCTGCTCTGGAGTCATTCAAAGGCCATGTGGTATGCCATCCTGTGCAACCTGTTTTAGCAGGGGGAGTTGAGCTAGATGATCTCCAGAGGTCCCTTCCAAGCCCTATCATTTTGTGGTTCTGTGATTCTGTTTTAACAATTTTTTTTATTTTTTTTTTTTTTTTAATACTCAGTGTTGTTTCACATCTGGATGCATTTGGCCCAACTCCTTCTACCATCATCTGTAAATGGATGCTAAAAAAAAAGTAAGCAGAGGGAGGATGTTTCTGAACACTCTGCCAGTCTCCAAATATTCCCAGCTTAGAGATTTACTGGCACTGTTGTGGTCCTTGCTGATTCCTTCCTCCAGCTATCCATCCAAATTTAAGCCTATAAAACTGTTTATTCATACTTTATATATATATGCTGCTTTCTCACATTCTTTATTTTAGTTTGAATGCTGTTAACTTCATTTGAAATTGTTAGTCCTCATGACAGAAAAAAAACCCTGACCAGTTCCATTTCTCCTATCTTATGTTTTGTGTCTGAAATATTTATATTGGCCAAGACCAGATAAGAGGATAATCTTATCCCATGGTCACTTAATTCCTTCAAACACCTTTCACTAGAACTTCTTTGGAAATTCAATAACATTTTATTTACTGGGTTATTGGTACCCACAAGTCTGTTAACTTACTAAAAATATAGTTAAGGTGTCTGTAAGGTGCAATTAATTGGAAGTGAAATCTTTTTAGCTTCCTTCATCAAAGTTTCAGCTAGTTTGCCTTGCTCAGATGTCAGGTTCATAAGTTTGTAGTTTCCTGGATCTCTCTTGGATTCTCTCCAGTCTTCACATACCAGAGCAGTTTTAAGTGAAGTGTTGCACATTGATGTTAATAATTCAGATTTTTTTTTTTTTAATTTTCTGTCAAACTCTTGGGTAAATATATTCAGCCCTGCAGTTTTGTCTGTCTTTATTCTGTCTTTTTGATCTGTACCTTTAATTCCACACCAGGCAGCCTTTTCACTGAAATCTTCTCCTCAAAGACAACCTGAGATATTTATCACCCTTGTTTCGTCTGTAGTAAACACCAGTGCAAGGAATTCACTTGGCTACACTGCAGTGACCTTCTCTGCTAGTTGCCATCATCTGCTCTCACACACAGGCTTTTCAGTCTTGATGTTTTGAAAGAAAAACTTAATATTAGTGTTGTTTGCTTTCATTGGTTGTTCCTCAGTCTCCTTTGGAGTCCCTCATTATATTTTTACTTTTAATCTGCTAGAGTTCCCAATTCTGTTTTCCTTTTTTTTTCATAAGGTGTTAGCTTTTTAAAGAATACCTTCTTATTTTTAAGAGCAGTCTTTATCCTTCTGTTCAACCATGCTTCCTTAATTTTTTTTCTCCAGGCTTTTTGAAGAGAAAGGCAGTGGTACAGCAGTGGCATGTTTCCAACTCAACACCCTTCAGGACTGTCAACACCTGTAAGGATTGAGTTCCTCTAGCTTCCCCTTTTAACTGTTGGGGGTTTTTTTAAGTTTATTTTTACATGGTTCCACTGCTGAATTTAGTAAAAATTTTGATAGACTGCTCAGCTCCTGTTGCTCCCACAGGAATGGTGGTGCAGGGTACTTCATGGAATCTGCTGCGTTGTTCACTTCGTCATGAGATGTTGAACTAGATTTTTATATAAACCCAGAGGTTACATATCTTCTTCTGGGATCAGTAACCAGCTACTGCTTCACACTCAGATGTGACTTTTGCTCAATCTCCATAGAGGTAACTGAGGTCACCCAATACACTTTGTATTTCCTGCCTTTCCTATGTCTGTTTTAGTTCTGTTAGCATCAGTCAGTGCTGTGCTGGTGAGCAGTAAAGTTTGTTGACCCAAGGCTTCCCTCCTTCCTGATATTAAAAGCTCACTCACATCCCCCTTGATGTGAGTGGCAATGCCTCAGACAAACTCCATTTCTCCTGTCCTGGCTTTTGATGCTCCCTTTTGAGACCCAGATCATGCTGAAACCATGTTAAATTGGTGCCTCTCCACCACTCTCCCTAGACCTGCAAGCGATAAGGATGTTTTTCAGAGAATGTTACCGTAGAGGTCCTTCTCTTTGGTTTCTTTTTCAGAAGCCTAAATTCTGTCTTCATACACAGAACTTCCCTTGCTGGTATCACTGATGCCCACTTGGGCCATGACCACAAACTCTTCAAACCTTGCTTTTTCTGATCTTCCAACTACCTGTCCATGACAACTTATGATATTGTCTATTTTATTTGTTGTTTTCACCTTAAATAGGTGACACCATCTTTCCTCATGGATACTTCAAGCATCTCAGTTTTGGTGCTTTCTTGGAAATACCCTTAACACCTTATTGACAAGCATTTCTGCATGATTTATTTGGAGTAATTTTACCCAAGAAAAATAACACAATAATGACAGAAGAGCCTTTCAATGTGATTTAAACCTTGTGATGACCTGGAAAAGAAACAAGGTAAGGGAGATTTAAGGATATTCAGCTAGAAAGCCCAAGAGCATATGCTTTAATTAAATTTAGCAGCTCGAATCAGCTCCTCCCCTTCCATCTGAGTGGCTGGCAGATAGTCTGTGATCATGGAAATGTGCTTTTCCTTTGCCCATATTTATGTTACTAAATCTCTCCCAAAATTTCTCAGTGTCGTGACTGCATCTAGCAATAGTGGGAGCAGGAAAGAAGACAACAAGATATCACACAGGCCCACACGGAGCTCTTTGGCTAACAAGGTTCTCGTAGTACAGGTTGCCAATACTGATTGGATTTCTGTTCCTTCTAGCACTGAAGTTGAGATACACATTAAGAAATTTTATTTGTTAGGTCCATTTTTCTAGGGAAGGTTGGCATAGATTCTCTGTAAAACCACCTGGGTCCATAAATACCAGTGTTTTTGCTATGAAATATTAGAGTCCTGCACTTGTGTCACAACAACCCCATGCAATGCTACAGACTTTGCATGACAGAGTGCTAGACAGAGTGTCTAGGAAGTTGCCCAGCAGAAAAGGGCCTAGGGGTGCTGGTTGGCAACCAGCCCAACATAAACCAGCAGTGTGCTCAGGTGGTCAAGAGGGCAAACAGCATCCTGGCCTGTATCAGAAACCATGTGGCCAGCAGGAGAAGGGAAGTGATCATGCTCCTGTACTGAGTGGTGATGAGACTTGACCTCAAATATTGGGTTCAGTTTTGAGTCACTCACTACAAAAAAAAGGCATTGAGGTGCTGGAGCATGTCCAAAGACAAGCAATGAAGCTGATGAGGAGTCTAGAGAGTAGATCTTCGGAGGAGCAGTTGAGGGAACTAGGATTGTTTAGTCTTGAGAAAAAAAAGTCTGAGGGGGGACCTCATTGTGTTCTACAGCTCCATGAAAGGAGGTTGGAATGAGGTGGGGGTTGCTCTCTTCTCCCTAGTATCAGATGATAGGAGATACCCTGAACTTGTGCCAGGGGAGTTTTAGGTTGGATATTAAGAAAAATTTCTTTACTGATGAAGTGGTCAGGCATTGAAACAGGCTGCCCAGGGAGGGGGTGAAGTCACCATCCCTGGAGGGGTTCAAGAAAAGTGTGGACTTGGCACTTTGGGACATAACTTAATGACCATGGTGGTTGAGGCTGACAGTTGGACTCAATGATCTTCGAGGTCTTTCCCAGCTGAAACAATGTTATGGTTCTATGATTTCTGTATCTAACATCTTCTCCTATTCTATTTCTAACATCTCCTGTGCATATTCAAAGATGCTGCTGTCTCAGCAGAGCTGAGCAGTTCTTTCCCAGCACTTCATGAATGTTGGCATGGTTTTCTCAAACACTTCACTGAAGCTCATCTCAAAAGCCTGGGTGCATATGACAATCACCAATGACGCTGTCCTGACTGTCTAGGAACACAGAATCTGTGGATTTTGTAATATAATGATGGCCATAATAGTTCCACAAGACGGCCACAAAAGTGATCATAGTGTTGGAACATCTTTCTTATGAAAAAAGGCTGGGGTTGTTCAACCTGGAGAAGAGAAGGCTCTGGGCAGACCTTCTTGCAGCCTTCCAGTACTTAAAGGGAGACTATATGAAAGATGAAGACAATCTTTTTAGTAGAGTCTCTTGGGAAATGACAAGAAATAATGATTTAAACTAAAAGGAGAAACCCTGGCTCAGGTTGTCTGGAGAAGTAGTTGAGGCCACATGCCTGGAAACATTCCAGGTCAGGTTGAACATGGCTCTGACCAGACTACTGTAGTTGAAGATGTCCCTGCTTACTGCAGGGCAATTGAACTAGATGAGCTCTAAGGATCCCTTCCAACCCAACCATTCTACAATTAGCCTGCTTGCTGGGTGTCTTGGGCCCCAATGTGTTAGATTTGGAGGCTTCCAATCTACCATTTCTATATTCTATAAAAATGTACTAATCATGCAGCTGGATTAAAGTTGCTTTCTGTCCTTTTCTGTACCTGTGTTCTCGGATAAAATGACTAGGGATTTCAAAATTATTCTGCCTTTCCTCTTAAAAATGAGGTTTTACTCTCTATTGTGATGAGCTACAGCTGCATGTTTTATAGAGAGTTTTTATCACTGATTCTTTTCAGACTGAACATCCTTTTTAATAAATTAAATAGATACTAAATGCAAATAGACCCTGCCTCTCATTATGACAGCTTTGCACTTATTATGTGAGTGGGAGAGATGTTTATGCAATGTGTCTAAGTGGAGAGGACACACAGTAGCACTGAGACTTGGCCTTGCAACCTGAGGACATTACACTTGGGCTTGTGCCACTGTTTCTGGGCATATTTTGTACCTAAGACCCACCCTTACTCCATGTACTTCCTTAAAATGTACTTTTTATACAGCTGTTTCAAAGCTAGCACTGATGGCAGACCTCCAAGGAAGAGGCTGGATGCTGAAAAAAAAGGTATCCACAAGGTAAATTTTCCTCTGTTTAAGAACTGAACAGGTGCTCCAGTTTGTGGCCAGGAGTAGCCTACATTATGGACAATCCCTCCAACATGAATTTGTTTAAGTTCTTTATCACTTGCAGCCAAGAAGTGCAGATGAGGATGGTTAGTAAAGGACATGTTAGACTTGGGATTTGGTTAGGTAGCAAGCTAGAGGATTATATCAATCAACCTACCTACCTTCTTACCTGTTTATGTATTTTTCTATCTAAACCAACTATATCCTGGGCTTACCAACCATATCCTGGGCTGCATCCAAATCAGTGTGGCCAGCAGGTTGATGGAGAGGATTCTCCTCTGCTACTCTGATGAGATCTCACCTGGAGTACAGCATCCAGTGCTGGAGTCCTCAGCACAAGAAGGAAATAGACATGGACACAAATGACATCCACCCTTCCAGCCCCTCCCTACCATTCTATGATTCTGTGACCTGTTGGAGTGAGTGCAGAGGATATCACAAAAAGGATCAGAGGGTCTATGATGACAGGCTGAGGGAGTTGAGGTTGTTCAGTCTGGAGAAAAGAAGGCCTTGGCAAAACCTTATTGGAGCTTCTGAATACTTAAAAGTGGGCTACAGGAAAGATGAGGATAGTCATTTTAGCAGGGCCAGCTGTGGTAGGACAAGAAGTGATGGTTTTAAAAGAGGGGAGATTTACATTATCTGTAAGGATTTTTTTTTTTTTCATTTGCAGTGAGGGTGGTGAAAAAATGGACCAGATTGCCCAGAGAGGTAGTAAGGACTCCATTCCTAGAAGCAAAGTTCAAGGTCAAATTGGACAGAGATTTGATCTAGTTAAAGATGTCCCTGCTCAGTACAGGGATGTTGGACTAGATGAGCTTTAAAGGTCTCTTTCACACCAAAATGTTTTATGATTCTATGGTTCTTCTGGCTTCAATTTCTTGAAGAATTCAAATCAATGATGGAACTCATCAAGATAATATGTCCCACAGTTTTACATGATGATTTGGGTTGAAAAGTTGTTGAATGGGCCCTCCACCACTGATCAGAAGTGGCTGTACTTCAGTAGAGGACCAGCTGCATTTCAGTCCTAGTCGAAAGTTAGTATGAAGTCAATAGAAGGACTTCCACCAGTAAGCTCTGGATCAATTTCCTATGTCAGTTCAGAAAGTGCTTTTGAATAATGTATACAGAAGGCTTTTATATAAAATTGAAATTAGGGTTTTGATTTGATGCATATCATAAGAATAAAACTTTTTTTAGGAAATTGTTTTAGTTATTTATCTGTTTGGAGATTGGAGCTGAAGTCCATTGATCAGCCTAATTAAAGTATGTGAATGCAGAGTGAGGCTGGCTCACTCTTTTTAATGACTTAGTGTATTTGTTTTCATTTTTTCTCTAGATGAATTTGATAAAATGAGATACAAATCTACACACCATTGAGGTAACACTGTGCTTGGGCTAAGTACTGGTGATGCAATGGTCATAAGGATATGTGCATTTATGAGGATGCTACATACCAAAAGGCACAGTGATTAACTTTGCAAAATGATTTTCATAGTCCACTGGCTTAAGATGTTAATGAACTGCTGCTTGGCTGAGTCAGACCTCTTGACCTTAAAGTGATATCATTTCAAAAGCAACAGAAGCCAACGAAGAATCATAGAATCATATAACTGTTTCACTTGGAAAATACCTCTAAGATCACTGAGTTCAACCATCAACCTAAGACCACCAAGACCATTAAACCATGTCTGAAAGTGCCACCTCCGCACATTTGTTCAACGCAGGCCTAGTGATTCATTGATGGAAAGTATTTTAAACACCCCTGTGCTGCTCTGCATTATAATCTGATCTCAGTGTGGGCTGCCATCAGAAGAATCACAGAATGGTGGGTGTTGGAAGGGATCTTTGGAGATCATCTAGTTCAACCTCCTTGCCACTGCAGGTTCACCCACAGCAGGTTGCACTGGATTGCGTTCACAGAGATTTCTAATATCTCCACAGAGGGAGACTCTGCAACCTCTCTGGGCAGAAGAAGAAGAACTAGAACTGCTTTTTCCACTTCTCATCTGACCCTAACTGTATTTCTGTGCCATCTCATGTGTTTATGCCACATCATGTGATTATGAAAACATAACAGATCTTAATACTGCATTGATAATTTATTTTGGAAGCAATAAAAATTTCTTCTCCTCCTCTGCTCTGCCCTAGTGAGGCCGCATCTGTCATATTTGGTCCAGTTTTGAGCTTGCCAGTTCAAAAGTGACAAGAAGCTACTGAAGAGTCCAGTAGAAGGACACAAAGATGAAGGGATTGGAGCACCTGTTTGAGGAAGAAAGACTGAGAGACACCTGACACCATTTAGCCTGAGAGGAAATCTACTCATTGCTGATCACTATATAAAGAGCAAGGATCAAGAGGATGGAGCCAGTCTCCTTTCAGTAGTGGTATAAGGGGCAGCAGGCACCAACTAGAGCACAGGAAGTTCCACCTAAACATAGGGGAAAACTTCTTTAAGAATGATGGAGCAGTGGAACAGGCTACTCAAAGAGACTGTAGAGTCTCTTTCTTTGGAGAGTTTCCAAATCCACTTGAACGTGATCCCGGATAACCTGCTTTGGGTGACTAGATGATCTCCAGCAGTCTCTCCCAACCCCTACCATTCTGTAATTCTGTGTGGTTCTATGATACGTTCATAAGTATGAACAGTGGTTGCTTTTACATTGCTGTCTCCTACTGAAATAATTAAACATTTATATTAGACTTTAACAAAACACAGAAAGTAATATAACAGATGAAGGAGATGTTTCCCGTTTTAGGGCAAGACTTACAAAGGCCAGTAAATCTCTGTCTCCTGGCAGGTGAGAGAAAAACAACTGTAGGTGACCAGCCTGTGTTTTGCAAAGATGAATTTTATTAGGCTTCTCAGAAGTGGAACAGATCCAACTGAAACCACCTTAATAGAAAAGTAGGAGTAAGCAGAGACCTCACAAAGAGGAAAAAAAAAATCATCAGTAGAGGAAACTGCATTTTAGACCTCAAAAAATGCCAGGATAGCTCAGGCACTGCTGAAAGTAAATTCAAATTAATCCTGGCAAAGAAAATTAAAATAGGGAGCAAGGATTTCTTCAGTACTTAAACATGAAAATAGAAAGGAAAAGTGGCATAAGAAATAGAGGGCAGATGTTAGAGAGAATGGAAATATGACCCCACAGTTAAAGGTCTACTTCAGCTCAGTTTTCTGTAAGGACTCTGATGTAGAACCTGCTAAGGAAAGACAAGATGATTAATGGGAAGAGGACTGTGGACATGGAAATTTCTATTACCAAAGTGAAAACAAAACTCTCTAAACTAGTTTCATTTAGCTGGTGAAAAGGGAGGAGATATGGAGCTGGGTAATCAGCATTTTTGATATTTGAAAGAGCTGGCTCAGGAAATCAGTACTCCATCTCAAAGCTCTTTAATAAATGTATGAAGTTGGGGGAGGTTCCATCTGTATGTCAAATAATAAATACAGTGTCCATATCTGAGTGCAAAAAAAGCTACCAGCCAAGCTTTAGTATAAACCTTCAAGAAAACAAACAAGAAGGGAAAAAAATAATAATTAAAGAAGAAAATCAACCATGAGGAGGTGAAAATAAATCAAGAAGGGAGGAAATACAGATTTATCAGAGGCTGCTTGTGTCTGATAACTTTCCTTAAAAAGGATAACTGGTCCTTATGGATGGGAAAAATGCTTTAGACATAATCCACTTAGACTTCAATGAAGCAACATTGATATTGTGCCACATGGGGTATTTTTAACTGCAGAAAATGTGGATCATTTCCAAAATACTAATGTGGTAAGTAACTCCTAAAGAGCAATGACCCGGGGTTCCATAGAAAAGAGAACTTGTAGTTTGTAAGACAGCTTTTAGTGGAGTTTCACAATGTTCTGTCTTTGGGCTCATCTTACTTGATGTTTCCATTGGTGACCCTGGACAAAAAAATAGGAATTAACTAATGAATTTTGTCAACAGCACAAAGCTGGGCAGTATAGGCAGTTCAGAAGAGGATTGGTGTGCTGGTGAGGTGAGTCAAATGCAGGACTGAAAAATGTAATGGTACAAGAAGCAAGGTCATGCATATGGGGATTAATAACAAAAGAATCAGGTAGAAAGCTGTAGCTTGTCAGTGGAAAATGGAGTAAAAAGGACATGTTGTGTTTGGTGATCACAGAGTGATGCAATCCTGAAAAAGCAAACATCTTAGAGATGCCTCAGCTAAGATGTTCTCAGGAGAAGTCTTTGATCAGACTGAAGTGAGGCCTCTTGCAGAACTCTACAAAATCCTTGGGTTCCACAAACAGAAAATACAGAACCATGGAATTGTAGAATAAATTTGCATTGAAAGGAACCTTTAAAAGTCATCTGGTCCAAATCTCCTGTGGTCAGCGTGGACATCTTCAGCTAGAGCTGGTTGCTCAGAGCCCTGTTCAACATGACCTGAAATGGTTCCAGGGATAGAGCATCTACCAACTCTCTGGGCAACCTGGGCCACTGTCTCACCACCCTCAAGGTAAAAAAATTCTTCCCGATATCTATCCTATCTATGTCTAGGAATTGAAAGCTGAGAGAGAAAATTATTGTACTTTAAATAAAAGTGAACTCAAGGAACAGACAGAAGGACTCTTGAACAGAACACTAATGCGAGAATAAATTGGTATATGTTAGCATGGATGATTTTAGTCTGGAAGGTCTTAAGAATCAAGGTGGAAAGGTCTCTGAAAGTGTCCTAATCCCTACAATGGGAACAAAATATTTTACTTTCAGGTAGGTTTATTAAGAAACTGAAAGATATCACCAGATATCCTGCCAGAAGTAGTATAAAATGGAGTTTGATTGCCAGAAAATATTCTGGATACACTAAACTCAGTTGTGTCACCTTCAGTCCTGAACTGGGTTGTCTACATGATGCTGCATTTACTGATCTGTGTCTCTGATAACTTGGCACCTTTGCATTGTACTCTGCTACATGATACAAACCTGTCTTAGGTAACTCATGGAGGTCCTTGTTCCAGACAGGAAGGGTTCTGCTGATCTTTTGGTGGAGTAGGTGCCTGTGAGGTTAAATGAGCTGAACCATGCTCTGAAGCCAACTCTCTTCCTACATGGAGATTCTTGAGAACCCAGAGTGATTCCAATTTTAGTTGAAACACTGCTGTCAGCTAAAAAATTGGTGACAATGAATCTAAGCAAACACATTAATGTCCAGGCTAGGTCTAGATAAGTGGGGTGAAAATTCTTCTCTTTGTATTTTGCGTTTCTACCTGCTGGACTGAGGCTAAGCATTCCAGGCAACCACAATGAAAAGATATTGTTCAAAGAAGAGGAGGAGACATCATGTCCTTGTCAAGCTGTCCTTTCCTTTTCCAGTTTCTCTGACAAAACGTTTCATCAGAACAAGAAGTTCTTCAGCACAAAGCTAACCTGCTGTACTTGCACAAAACGATTTACATGCTCACTCACACGATGTATCCAATTCAAACCTGCAGAACCAGGAGGGAGACCTTATTCAGAAGTGGCGTTGCACTCTTGTTGTTGTAATGGGTGATTTACCCAACCCCTTTCTCAATTTACTGAGGAACTGAAATACCATCTAAGGTCTAATGTCTCACCTAGAACCATACATAACCTCATACATAACCTGCTCAGTGCCCTCCTGAAATTACAAAGCTCCCCACACTGATGAGGGGAAAATGCATTTCTTTATGACACTGATAGTTTACTCAACAGTCAAATAATGAACCATAATAGACAATTTTATAAGAGAAACATATTTGCTTTCTCTAAACAATCTAGACTTGGATCTCCTTACATTGAAGTGCCTTATTTACAATAAAGATGTATTCCACAGGTTAGTTAAGAAGAAGATATTTGTCCTTGTTCTTGAAAGTTCATCCCAGTCGAGGTGTACTCCTCATGTGAGATCACCTGTGCAGCAGCAAGGCAAAAGGCTTTCCCCATGAGAGAAATCAAAATGGCATTTTTTGAAACATTTTGACAAGTACTCTGCAGCGTTGCCAGAGGCAGCCTAAGGAAAATTATCTCTCTTACGGTTGTTGCAAGGTGGGTGCCACCAGGTGACTGTGACCCAATAGTCACAGTCGTGGGGGAGTCAAGTGGAGGAGGGACAAGATAGTCATTCCAGGAGGATTCCAGAGGGGTTCACAAAGCAATAAAAAAAGCTGACACATTTTTTAACAATGATTGCAAGAAGGAAAATGCTAAAAGCAAAAATAATAAATGCAGTTTAATATTAACATATGATTAATTCTTGTCACATTCAAGTGACAGTAGGTGATGTTAAATTCTGCCAGTTCTTGGTCCATGTTATGAGAACTGGTCCACTGAACAATCGGACTGAAAAACCAATTGCAGAACATCAGTCCTTGTTTGGAGAAAAAGGGATGTGGAGGATAAAACTGTCATAACTCCCTTGTATTCCCATAGTGACGAGAGGGGACAGTCATTGTGGTATCCATGGTGTGTGTAAGCAAGGAATATTCTTGATATGCGAAAGGCTGAGAGCTGCTGTCAAAGGGATTTACTAGTTTCAAGGGGAATCTAGCAATTCTAAAAGAATCAAAACCTGTACCCACATCTGTATTTATTCTCATTTTGATGAGTCAAACAGAAGGATGCTCTTTGGTGGAATAACTTAAAGGGCATGATTGTGTTCTCACCAATTCAGCTCCAAAATGGCATCTGATTACAAGCCAAGAAATCTGCACAGAACAGAAGAAATAGAGTATGGGGTGAAGGGGGGAGGGATGCAGAAGACCAGTAGAGAGATGAGATTTAACAAAGGAATCAAAGGGATGTTATGAAGAAAGAAGAGATTTTGCCATTCATGGAATCAGGTTTAGTTCCAACATGATGCTGCAGCAGAGTTGAAACTAACACACAACATACCTTTGACCTTGCTAACTTGAAGCTGATCTTTGGAAAGCAGTGATGGATTCTTTAATTTAAATCATTAAAATAAAGCCAAATCAAAACAGCATCTGAGTGTACATTCAGAGAAAGCTCTCTTATTGTGCCAAGAGTAGCCTGCATGCCAGAGCACTAAATAAACAGCCTAAATATACAGGTTCATAAATCTTGTGTGTGAAATTAAAACAAGGGAAAAGACATTGATTTATTGTATGTTTGTTGGAAAGCTTAAGACTTAGTCTTTATTTATAATAACTGTGTCCTCCATGCTCTGTAAAGAGGCAGAAGTGTTTGACTTCAATTGTGCTTTTCTTGGGTTTGGTAATTGTAAGGTCAATAGGAAGTGTTCCCAGAACTGCAGTCTTCTTGGTTCCACTTTTAGGTTGTTTGTAGATTCCCATTAAAAGTTCAGTGTTCAGTCTCAGCTTCCCAAAAAGAAACTGACCTCCTGAACTTGAAATCTAGCTCTTGTTTCAGGGAAAGGATTTTGCGGGAAATGCCGTAAAAATCAAGATAATCCTTTGAGAGCTCTGCAGTCAGGTTGTGACTGGCTCATATCACATAAGCTTTGCTTCTTACTAAGAGTTAATGAGGTGACAGTGGTTGTATGCTAGATGCATATATGCTCTGCCCTACTAGAAAGGCATCAGAGAATATAGTCATAGAATGGTTTGGGTTGGAAGAGACCTTAAAGATTGTCTAGTTTCACCTCTCCTACTATAAGCTAGGACACCTTCCACTAGCCCAGGCTGGTCAAAGCCCCATCCAACTTGACCTTGAACACTTTGGCGAGGGGTCATCTGCAGCTTCTCTGGGCAGCTTGTTTAAGTGGTGCGCAACTCTCACATTAAGAAGTTTCCTAATATCTAGTTTAAATCTATCCTTTTTCATATTGAAACTGTTACCCGCTCATCCTGTCACTTCCTGATGAAGAATTCCTCCCTCTTTTTTTTCTAGTCCCTCTTTAAGTACTGGAAGGTTGCTATAAGGTTCCCTGTAGAGATGTAATTTTGTCCTTCCTACTGGCCAGGGATGTCTTTACCCCTTGCAAACTGGGTATGGACAAAAGCTCTTGCCCATCACAACCCTTATGAGCTGTTGCATAGCCTCTGCAAGGTCTTCTTGGACCTTCCTGATGGTGATCATTTTCATTGCATCACCTGCTTCATTCAGCTGTCCCAGCAGGGCAGAAGCCCAAGATTAAATGGCCTGACCTCAGCTTCTCTCTGATCCTTCACTGACTTCCAGCAAGACTGTGAAGACTAGCCAGTGAAGGATGTCGTACTCTGGGGTAGAAGTAGAGGGCTGTGCACAAGGCCATAGGAGAGTCTTTCCATAAAGAAGGCTCAAATCCTGCTCTTTCTTTGGACATCCATCTTCAAGATGTAGACTTGTTAAACGATACAGCTGTATTCTGAGGAGAGTGCAGGCTCTGCTGTTTCAGCCAAGTGTTTTGGTTTGATTTCTTAACTGTCTCTTAGTGGCTGATTAAATTACATTTTGTGTTGCATCCATGGCATCCCTCTTGCCATCCTTCAGCAACTCATTGAACAAGAGTGTCAGAAAACAAGCAAAGGTTAGCTGGTCCCTAAAGTATAGATAGCTGGCAGCTGAGCTCATAACTTGGCTGTCCAGGAGGTGCTTTATCAGCCAATCTCCAAAAGAAGGGAGCAAGACAGATTGTGACCATGTTCAACCAAGAATCTGGATCACCCCACCTTCTCCTGGGAGCTCTGCATACCTTCCTTTTCCTTTGGTTTTGTTACCCTTGTAACCTATTCCCATTCTATGGAGTTCCTCCATCAGAATGTGTCCACCGTTTCTCAAAGTCCCTGCTTTGTTTTCCAGTCCACAAGTGTGATGATGATGGTTTGATTTTACAGTTATATAGCCCCAAAGGATGTCCTACTGTCCAGTGTTTTGAAAAGCAGGAGGAAGGGCTGGTTGACTCACAGCTCTGCCTTGCTCATATCCTCAAAAGAGTTAAATCAGCTCCCTACATCTTAATGAATCACAGCCTTGCTATCCTCTCCAGTGAACTGGGAGCTGTCATCTCTGAATTCAGGATGTAGACTTAGCTTCCAACTCTGTCACTTTTCATGATCTTTATCTCCCTAAAACATTCATGATCCAGATGTTCCCTATTGGCTTAGAAAGCTGTGCTGGTAACCATCCCCACTTAGTGCTTCCTAATGCCTTTGCCACAAGTCTGTGTTCAGTCATCAGAGAAAGTAAATAGTATCTGCAGAGCATACTTGAATTTAATTAAAAGAATAATAATGTCTCAGCCTTCAGCAAACTACAGCAGCATTGTGATTTGCTGCCTGCATGGAGAGCTTCACACAAGAGCTCTTCCTCCTCTGCATACCTGTAGGCTGACTGGCTTTGCCTGACTCATGGTACATACTTCAGGAGAGCAGGTCTTGTGGTGAGCAGCTGAGGGAACTGGGATTGTTTAGGCTGGAGAAAAGGAGGCTAACGGGGGGACCTTCTTAGTTTCTACAGCTACTTGAAAGGAGACTGTAGCCAGGCAGGGGTTAGTCTCTTCTTGCTAGTAACAAGTGATAGGATGAGGAAATGGCCATAAGTTGCACCAGGGAAGGTTTAGAATGGATACTAGAAGAAACCTCTTCACTGAAAGGATTCTCAAACACTGGAATAGACTGCCCAGAGAAGTGGCCAAATCCCCATCTGTAGAGATGTTTAAGACACACAGATGTGGCGCTGAGTGGCAATAGTTTTTCACCAGATTTGGAATAGTTAGATAATGGTTGGACTTGATGAGTTGGTTGGACTTGATGAGTTTACAGGTCTTTTACACATGAAAAAAAATTCTAATAATGAAAATTATTCTGCTGGATTGGAGGAAATTAGAGAATAATTATCTGGGGAAGGAATTTTTTTAACGTCCCTCAGTGTCAGCATTTGGAAGAAATATAGGAGGTTGTCTTTATAGCTCCAAATAACATCTTGCTAGATTGGCACATTATAACTCCTGAGGCACTTGGGTTTTTGTTAGTTTTGCTTTCCTGTATTTTAGTTGTTGTTTGTTTGTTAATTTTGTTTTCCAGATAACTGAAGAAAACCTTCATGCCATCCATGATCAGATTTTCCTATCAAGTCATTTGTTGGGTTTTGGGTTGGGTTTTTTGGTTGGTTGTTTTTTTTCCTGAGGGTAGGGGCTTAATTTGAAAATCTCTCTTCTCAGACTAGCCTCTTCTTTCACAAGGTCTTAGAACTCACAAAAGGCACCAAGAACAAGGGGCAGACTGGAGCTGGCAACCTGAAAAAGGTGTTCAGGGCTTTCACCATCCCCTAGAAGGTAATTTCTTTATCTGTTATATCTGAAAGACAACACTAAACAGGATGCTCCAGAAAGGATGCCTGTCTTGAAAAAAAAAATTGTCTTCTATTTTTATCTTCAACATTTTCTTCTATTCCCTTAAGGAATTAGTCTAAACCTGGATTACCAGGGAAGACCTTTCTTTCCCTGCAGTACAGCTTGCCTGAACTCACTGTGACACTACACTTCTGTTAGCGGTGACAATGAAAATGAGTGTTTCTGGATTTCACAGTGGCAGGATGTTGCATTTTACTTTTCTCCTTTGAAGTGTTTCTAATCTGAAAGGCAATAACTTTTTCTCCCATGGGTTCTCCATTTTGGTTTACAAGCCAGAAATGGGTCTGAGCTGAAGTGCCAAGTGACTCTGCCTTTCACCTTGTTTGCTGCTCCCAAGCAGGGAACTTGCTGCTTTGGGCAGGTGCTGAGATGGCCAAGACTTGTGTTTCAGTGCAGCTATGAACCTGATCATCAAAATGAAGAATAACTCCTTGCATTAGTTGGCCTGATGGCCTAGATGACTGCCCCATTTCACATGAGACCCATCTCTGGGCAGCCTAAGGCCACAGGTCATTGCCATTGAAAATCCTGCAACTCCTTTAGCAAAGATGACCTTCCTCAGATTCAAAACGTCTCTACACAGAGGCCTTGCAGGGCATTAACATGAGGAACAGAGCTGCCATCCCACTCACTTGGCACCGAGGGTGCTAGGGGAGAATGACCACGGTGGGCACTGGATACTGCCCATCCCTGGCGTGAAGAATTCTCTCCACCTCCCAGCTTTGCTCTGGCTCCTCACTGGTGGTGGAAAAAGAATTTACTCAAAACTTCTGAGTTAAAAGGATGGGGAAAATTGATTTCTAGTGGGTATAGGGGCTCATTTCTCCATAGTCCCATGTCCTACTATGAAGCCTCCTTTTGATCATGTTTCAGGCTTTTCAGCAGTCTAAGCAGACAGATAAAGGAGCAGTTAGGCCAATGAGATGAAATTATCTTCTCATTCCTTTGAGGTATTTCTAGGAGTTAAGCTTCAGAATGCTCTGAAGGTCAAGATCTCTTATTTTCTTCTTTCACGGGATAATGGAAAGCCAATCTGATGAATTTCAGCAGTGGCAGTGCCTTGAGAAAAGGCACAGTGGAAATAAAGAGACCACACATGCTGAAAAACCTCTGGACAATAACAGTGAAAATGAGCAGAGGATGTGAAAACAACATGTGGAGAAAAATTGAACAGTTGGATTTGTTTACCCTAGGAAAGAGAAACCTAAAGGAAGCCAGGTACATATTCGTCCAAGGAAGGGTAGGGAGGATATGGAGATCAATAGTTCTGTGCCCTTGGTGACTAGAACAACAAGAAATTTGTTCAACTTCCAGCCAAGAAGAGAAATTAAATGCCATAAAAGAAAATGAAGAGTGAATGTTGTCTAGAGAGGCTGTGAAAACTCCTTGGATGTTTATTAGAAAACCTGAGGCAAGCAAGCTCCAGAGTGGTGTAGGTATCCCTCATTCTGCCTTGGCGCAAAGGAAAGGACTAGGGCAGACGTACACAAATTGAGGACAAAGAAAGAGAGAAGGCCCCAGAAGCAAGCCTCCCCCCATGTCTTTTCTTTGAACCAACATGGACAGCAAGATGAGAACAACCTAATTCTCAAGGGAATTTGGGAGGAAAAGTGAAGCAAAGAGGTTACTCATCAGTCCTAGAAGAGAAAGATAGCTTAATATTAAAAAGTCAGAAAGCTTCAGGAGTCAATGACCTTTAGGTCTATTGCATCTCTTGGAAATCCACTTCTAAATAAATATTCATTGCTGACGCCTGCTCTAATAAAAAGGGCATATTGCAGTCATTTGCTGGTTGGTGCGTGCAGTCTTGTCAGCTCATTCATAGCACATTTACTGCCAAATCATTCCTTTAATCATACAATGAGAAATGTTACACACGCTGAAACAAATCTCCCTTATTAAGCTGAGCAGGTTACTACTGCAGTCTGTTATACTTCAGCTTCTATTTTCAGTTAAGGCCTTGTAACCTATTGTGTGTGTGAGTCACAGCTGTCACTACCAGGTTCTGCCAGCGTGAAAACTACAGGTTAGGACATGACTAGTGCTAGATGCCTGCTTCTGAAGAAGTCTTCACTATCCCTGCCCTGGGACAGAAATACATGGTCTTCTGTTTTACTTCATATAGCAATCCACTGAATGGTGGTTTTTTATCCCTATCACTCTCTCTGAAATAGTTAAAGACTCACTCAAGTTCAGTGGAACCTTAGAATGATGGAACTGTGGAATTGTTGTTGCTGGAGACCTGATTGGTTGAGCTTTAAGATCATTCAGTCCAACTGTTAACTCAGCGCTGATAGGCCACTATATAGAGTCACAGAAGAATGGAATCACTTTGGTTGGAAGAGATGTTTAAGTTCATCTAGTCCAACCGTTTACGCAGCAATGCAAAGTCACCACTAAACCATCTCCCTCTGGACCACATCTGCACACGTGGGAATACCACCACTTCCCTAGGTAGCCTGTTCCTTTTGGAAATGGTTTATTTCTTACTATCCAACATAAACCTCCCCTGATGCAGCTTGAAACCTTTTCCTCTTGTCCTTTTCTTTGTTACTTAGGAGAAGAGATTCACCTCCAATTTGCTCTAACCTCCTTTCTGGTAGCTGTAGAGAATGAGGAGGTCTCCCTTCAGCCTTTCCTCCAGGTTAAACGACCCCGTTTCCTCACCCATTCCTCAAAAGATTTGTTCTCCAGACCCTTCATCAGCTTTGTTGCCCTTCTTTTGACTCTAGCACCTTCTTGTAGTGAGGAGCCCAACACCGAACATAATATTCAAGGAATAGCCTCGCTAGTACTAAGTACAGGTGGACAATTACTTCTCTCGTCCATCTGGCCACACTATTGCTGATACAAGGAAGGGTGCTGTTGGCCTTCTTGACCACCTGAGCACATTGCTGGCTCAGCTTCAGCCAGCTGTCAACCAACATCTCCCAGGTCTTTTTCTAGCAGATAGCTTTCCAGACACTCTTTCCCAAGCCTGTAGCTTTGCAGGTACAGAACCTGGTACTTGGCCTTGTAGAAACTTCATGTCATTTTCCTCAGCCCATTGATCCAGCCTATCCAGATCACTTTGTAGAGCCTTTCTACCTTCAAGCAGATCAAGGCTCTCCCATCTTAATGCCATCTGCCCTCGTTGTTGCACTCGTCCTCTTGTCCAAATCATTGCTAAAGATATTAAAGAAAATAAGCCCCAGTATCTAGCCCTGGGAATCACCACTTTTAACTGGCCACCAACTAGATTTAACTCCATTCACAAGTCTTTGGGGTTGGTATCCAGCCAAGCGTACACCCAGCCAAGCCACAAGCGGCAAATTTCTTCAGGAGAACGCTGTCAGAATATGACCCTGTATAATTGTCCTCACTGGAGAAAGTAAAATAAGAGATATGTGTGCAAATGCTTCTTGTGCTCACCATCCGCAGCCTTCTGCAATCTCAAATTTTCACTGTCAGCTTTTGTAGCGGGAAAGTAATTCATGTTGCCATTAATATTGAAAGTTAGCTAAAGCCTAAGCCTTTCATCTCCATGGGCTGTGATTTAACAACGCATGTAAACACAGGTTTTGTGAATTTGCAGTCTTTTGCAATCAGCAAAATAAGAGCAGAAGTTCCCATCAGCTTGCAGAGATAAAAACTACTGTAGATACGATATGGTTTTATTGCCTTTTTTTTTTTTTTTTCCCTGGGACATACTCTCTGAACTCAAAAATTAAATGTACTTGGAAAATTTCCTGGGCAATAAGGGCAACTGGCACATCATGAGCTACCTCTGTGCTGGGAACCTGTTTAGATGCATGGTGGCTGCATGAACAAACTGCCAGATGGACATGAACTCTGGAACACACTTGTGCCTGAGCTGTGCCTGGGAGGTGATTTGGAGACCTTCATTGGCACATATCAAAGAAATGCCAAGGACCTCTCCAACCTTTTGCTAATGTAGATGGATCATGTTCTGGTGCCCAGGGACACTCAGAGGTGGTTCAATGTATTGGCACACAAACATTGCTGTCCCACTTTCATGTTCATCATCACAACTCCATCAAAGAGAAAAGGATTTCATTCCAGCACATGCCATTTCCTGACAATTAAATCACTATCACCTCCATTTTGATGAGCTTTTTTCAGCAGCCTCCTTGCCTTCTGAGATCACCAAAACCAAGAGCAGTCAATTACTTCATATTTAAAATGCTCAGGAAAACTCTCATCAAGAGGGGGGAAAAAAAAATAAAGATAATATAGAATTTGCATTGGTCTTTGTAGTATGAGGTTATCCCATTGTGCCAGCAGCCTTGACTCACGTTAATAAGTGTTATCACACTATTCAGTCACTTTGACTCTCCAGTCCAGGTTGTCATTTTCCACACAATTTAACTAGTTGGCTGGAAATCCAGAGGAAACTGAACTTATGCTCTAAATTCCCTTTTATGTATTTTCCATTTTTCCCCTATTCTTCATTTCCAAAAATGTTAATCTCTTAAGGCTTTCTTAAGGGACTTTTAATTTTAGAGAACAGAGGTAGATGGTTATATAGATCACGATGCCATGTTCAGTGGTAAGACAATGTCATAGAATCAAAAAATCATAGAATAGTTTAGGTTGGAAGTGACCTCAAAAATGATCCAGTTCCAACCCCCCACCATAGGCAGGGACACCTCCCACTAGAACAGGTCACTCAAGGCCTCATCCAACCTGGCCTTGAAGACCTCCAGGGAGGGAGCAGCCACAACCTCCCTGGGCAACCTGTTCCAGTGTCTCACCACCCTCACTGCAAAGAACTTCTTGCTAACATCCAGTTTCAATCTCCCCTCTGCCAATTTAAACCCATTCCCCCTCATCCTGTCATTACAAGGCCTTGTAAATAGTCTCTCCCCAGCCCTCCTGTAGGCCCCCTTCAGATACTGGAAGGTTACTACAAGGTCTCCTCAAAGCCTTCTCAATTAGAAGGAAAAAAAAAAAAAAAAGTGAAACATTTCATCTTTATAACTCACATTGTCACTATCTGAAATTTTATAATCAGATGTCCAAGTACAACTTTTTCAGTGCCTGGCAATCTTTTTATTTCCTGACATAATTAGCTGTTACGTGGATATCAGCTTTATCTGAGGTCTGTAGTTTCATGTTTATACCAGACTTGATGTCTTATTACCTTACCGTGACTTGCTTACACTTCTTCACAATCACAAAATCACCATATGGTGGGGGTTGGAAAGATCCTCTGGAGATCATCTATTTTAACTCCCTCTCTGCTAAAGCAAGTTCACCTAGAGCAGACTGCCAGGGATCAAGTCCAGGAGGCTTTTGAATGTCTCCAGAGAAGGAGACTCCACAACTTCCCAAGACAGTCTGCTCCAGGGCTCCGGCATGCTCTTAGGAAAAAATATTTTCCTCGTGTTTAGATGGAACCTCCTTATGTTCTAATTTGTGCCCATTCTTCATTGTATTGTGGCTGGGCACCACTGAAAAGGATTTGGCTCTCTCCTCTTGACCCCCATCCTTCAGATATTGATCAGCATTGATAGGATCTCCTCTCATTTTCTCTTTTCCAGCCCCAGGTCTTTCAGCCTTTCCTCCTCAGAGAGATGCTCCAGTCCCCTCATCATCCTCATAGCTTTCACTTGACTTACTCCAGTAGTTCTCTCTCTCTTGAACTGGGGAGCCTAAAACTGGACCCAGTACTCTGGGTACATCCCTTGACCTGTTCCACATATTTTTCTTTAATAGTCATTGCTACCTGAATACTTTACCTATGGTTTTGAACACCTACAGCTGTGTTGCTGGGGAGAGCTGTGTATGTTCTGTATTTCAGACAGATAAGTTAAAATACATATATGTACACACTCATTTTTAATGCACAGTTTAAAATGCATACCAAAAAAAATATGCTAACTGGCAGATCTATGTGTATGCATATATTTAGTATTGTTAAAAGAAGTTTTATAACAGAGTTGCAATAAAGAGGCATTCAAGTGAAAAAATAATTTAATTGATCTTTTGTACATGAGAGACATCCAAAACCCACACATAAAAGGCTGTTACTGTGCTGGTTTGAACTAATTGGAAGATTTTAATGAGAAATTAGATTATAGACTGAGAAAGGAAAACATTCCAGTGTCTCCTTCACTAATTTGTTTACTGAAATGGTATAAATGTTAGAAACCAAAGATAAGACTGAGGTGTTTGAGCTACACTCACTGCTGCATCGCTCTCCCTACCTTCTTAGCTGGATCTGTATAAATTCAGTAACCAGTTTTCTGCTACTAACACCTCTGGCTGATCTACCTTTGTTTACCTGGCACATAAGACAGATAGTGAGATAAGATTGGGAAGTGGGAGGAAGGTGGTAGGGTGGTTGGAAACCTCTCTTAGGGACTCTGATCTGTGGGAGGGGTGTAGTGTTTCTGTATTATATCTGTACATACCTATTATATATTGTAAATATCTGCTTGTATATTGTGCCAAGCTGTAATATAAAGGTTCACTCCTTAACTTCCAGCTGTCTGA
>VWZI01007012.1:177132-239648 GCA_013396835.1 Psilopogon haemacephalus
ACTAGGGCATGATAACAGTGAACTTGCTTCTATTTTAGTTTGTAATAGACTAGCATAGTTGTTATATGAGCTGGTTTGTTGAAAGAGGGAGGGAAAAAACATGAAGCCAAGCCAAACTAGTCCACCTACAACATTAATTGACTCCAAAATGAAAAAGTCATTCAGATTTTATCCTATTTTTCCCCCCTCCCAAAATATATATTTACATTCTTTTCAGAACAACAAGGATCAGAGCACTGTTTCTTATGGAATTATAGAATTGCTTTGGTTGGAAAAGACCTCCAAGACACCATCAAGTCTATCAACTTAAGACTACTGAATAAGTGAAAATAAGGGTTTTTGTGTGGACAGAAGAGACTTGAAAATGGAATTTGAGTTAATCTAAAAGCTTAAAAACAAAAAAAAAAGCTGAAGAAGGACATGTATCTTTGTTGATTATTTGATCATCAGGTTATAAACCTGTTGGATGAAAGTCACAAATGATTCAGGTCATTCTAGTCTTTCTCCTCATTTCCTCTAAAGGTCAACTAGGGTAAACTTGGCAACACCTGTAGGTACTATGCACTATGGCATAAGAAAATGTTCATGCAGATGAACCCATTCCACTGCCAGTGGTTCCAGGGATTCCCAAACATGACACTAACTGCTGAAATAGACACAACGAGGGCTGCATCTGTGAATTAGTTGCTTAATGAGATGCTCCTTGACCCTAGTTTCCTGCTTCAGTAAGGAGTATATGGGAAGCTACTGCTGAAAAGGAATGTTTAAGGGGGTCCTGTGAAAGACAGCTCTCCAATGGGAGCAGTGAACTGTGATGTTAGCATCTAGAGAGAGTGCCCGCTTAGGTGGGGCTCTGATGGGCAGTGTGTGTATACAAAGCATCATGCAGGCTGGCAATTTTATGCAAGTCTTCCAAGACAGGTTATATTTGAAAATAAGAGACGTTATTAGAGGCTTGCATTACTTCATCTAACCATCCTGTTTCTAAAAATGTTATCCTTTGTTTCTAGAAGACCACCCTAAAGATGGCAAGCTCTATTTATTTCATTCATGTCTTCCAAATAAGCAAAAGTTCAGCTTGATCATCAACCAAACTTTTGCAAAACAGATCTTGAGTAGAGTAGCTGTTTATTGTGCATTTCAGTGTAAAATCTGCTTTGAGATGCCTTTTAACACCATTGAGCCCAGCCTTCTACAAATTACTTTAAGAAAAGACCATTTGTGTTGTCCTCAGCAGTACTGATTTACACTTCTGAAATAAAAATAATGGAGTCTGGCTGTCAAAATGCACTATTACCTCATAATTCTGCTTTTGCACTTTTTTCTTAAGGAAAAAAATAAAATCTGCAAGGAAGCAGATCTGTGGAAGACCCATTAACAGCTTGATAGGCAGCAGATGCTCACCAGAGATGCAGACCAGAACGCCTCATTGCAAAGATGCAAAGAGGTTAATTGTTGGTTAAAAACTCAAGAGCTGGTGGCAAGTGAGCTCTTTCTGATGAGTCCTAAACAGGAGGCATATCACAAGTCTCCAGAAACATGCTTCCAAGCTCAATTGCTGCCAGGTCTTCACTCTAGTGTGGATACAACACAGAATATGCCTGAATCCAGCTCGGGTCAACAGGAACATGTCTGAACTACAAAAGTGATCTTGATTTGAATGTCAGAGAAGGTCTGAGATAGACCATTTGGTTGGAGTAAGAGAAGCCTGCAGGCGTGTAATCTGCCTTTACATGCTGACCACAATCTTCTTCAGGGTCAATATGAGGCTAGAGGAGAGTCTGACAGGTAAGATCCTGCACTGCTTGAAAGCCAAGCTCTATCATATTTACCTCAGGACTCCAGAGGGTCAGAATTGTCAGGGAGCAGCAGGACTAGGGCTGCTGCATAAGGAAAGGCAAATTGGAAGCTGAGGTGACAGCAACGCAGGCGGAGACCTGTTCAACAGGGAACCCTGACCCTGGCAAACATACCGGTGACAATCACCAGGTTCAGCTGAGAGGACAGATCACCAGCTACAGACCACAGGCATGAGGCAAGTCCAAGGCAAATCAGTCAGGAGCAGTGGCATGTCCAGCTGAACAAAGATTTACCCATGACTTCAGACAAGTCAAAATTTAAATGCAGCTGTTGGGGTAACAGCAGTAAAATTCTTTACAATGAGGGTGGTGGAACACTGGAACAGGTTGCCAAGAGAGATGGTTTGAAACTCTGAGCAAGCCGATCTAATCAGGGATGTCCCTGCTGACTGAAGGGGGATTGGTCTAGATGACCTTTTAAGGTCCCTTCCAGCCCAGTGAATTCTAAGATGTTAAGACATGAGTGGAGGCTCAACGCAAAGGTGGTCAGGAGCGATAAGATCTGTTGGGGTATCCAGGACCTGCATGACAGTTGGTCTGAAGTTAGCAGTGTGATCCGTGTTAGTAGTGATGTTTAATTATTCCTTTTGTGTGGATTTCAATGAATTATATGGACCATGACTCAAGAGCACTTTAGATGGTAACAGTCGTCCAACAAAAAGAGATTGAGCACCTATAAAGAGACACTGGAGACACAAATCTGTGTGGATCATCATCAGTAGTAGTTATTACTGTGACTACTGCAGCTGATGCAGAAGACTTTCCCTAATTGTTCATACTTGACCATCAGACATAAGGCAGCATGCAAACAAATAACTTATATATATTTTTTTGTAGGAGTTCTAAGCATTTGAAGTGTATTCCCTGACAAAGATGGGAAGAAAATTGCACATTCTGGCTTCAACAGAAGCAATGTATGTGCCACAGCAGTATCCACAATCATTCCATATGGGTCATTAGACTGAAAGAACAAATTAAATAGAGTTGTTCTGCAAAATTCACTCATTGTTAAATAATATATCTTGGTAGAATAAAAGCATTACATATTTCTGGTAATATGCTAGCTCCATTTTCAATCAAAAGTATCATTAAAAGCTTGGTTGAAAAGGGTGTATTTTTCTCTATGGCTACTGGTGCTTTAAACCATGAAAATGTTAAAATGTTTCTGGCAGATGTTCTTTCCTGTACAGTAGAAAGAGAAGTGATCTATTGTCTGCCTAATTATTTTCAATACCAAAGTAAAAATTCATTAGAAATGCTTGAAAATGGAAGAAGTGTGTCTAAATCAATTGTCCTCATAATGTGTCATTTGCAGATAGCAGAGCTAGCACTGGCACAGTCATGGTACAAGTGACGTTGTTGGCCTGGGGTTATCTGAAAATATGAAATAAGTAAAGTTTGTAGAAAGAGGTGATTTTTTATTTTTTTTTTTTTTACTTAGGCAACCTGACATAAATGGAGGGGAAAATCAATGCAAACCTCACAAGCTTTTAGGAACACAAAGTCTTCTTCAAATATAGAACAGAATCAGCAGCCTCCCAAGGTAAATAAAAGTTAAACTCACTTATGGTAACAAGTTGAAGGATATAAAAGAAAAGCTAGCAAGTGTGAAACCAGAATGATGTGGGAGGCAGAAGTGATAAAGTGGTTAGCATCTCCTGGACACGAGAGTGAGGATGGTAACTGTTCATGTCAAATACTAAAGGCTGGTATCTAGAAAATTCCTAAAAAAATAATTTTTTAAGATATGAACACCAAATACCACGATACGTCTACTGAGTATTCAACATTGTTAACTTCTACATTTATGAAATTAATCCCAGGATTCATTTTTTTTTAATATACTTTTGGTTTTCAAAGGTCTTGCCTCCATTCAGATGTGGATTGCCTTTGAATCTCACAGAAATGTTGTTTGGAAGACACTCATTGAAGACATTTGGTGCAGCCTCCTGACTGAAGCAGGACTGTTGGCAGCATTAAATCAAGTGACATCTCTGGTGAACTGTTCTTGGGTAGCAATACTTTTTTGGTTTTTTTTAAAGGTGACAGAGCACTGGAACAGGCTGCCAGAAGGGTTGTGGACAATTTCCAAGTCCACTTGGACACACTCCTGTGCAAACTGCTCTAGATGACCCTGCAGGAGTGTTAGACTAGATAACTCACAGAGATCCTTTCCAACACCTGCCATTCTGTGATTCTAGTGAGGGACTTAGTATTGGGTTTGGGTTTAGATTTGGGTTTCTTATAGGTTTGGTTTTTTGGGTGTTTTTTTTTGTTTGTTTGGGGTTTTTTTTGGGTGAGGGGGAGAGGGGGAAGAGAGGCAGGGGTGTTGTTTGTTTGTTTCATAGACGTCCAACAGAAGCTCTCCAAGCTGCAGTTTGGGGACATTGTTTTCCATTCTATCATCTACCACTACTAAGAGAGCTTTTCCTCATTGTCTGCAGAGCTGCAGTTCATAAGGTTACAGACAGCTACTAGGTCATTCTTTAGCCACAGCTTTGTTAGGTTGAAAAAAACCAACTTTCAATCTCTTTTATCTGGATCTGTGCTATGGACCCCTAAGCTGTCTGTTGGACTCTCTTCAGCTGCTCTGCATGCTTCTGAGTGGAGAATACAATACCGAATACAGCAGTCCAGAACAGTCTTACAGTGACAGGTAGAGGAAGACTCCTCTTTGTCCTGCTGGTACAGGCAGAGGAGAACAATTCCTCTTTGTACTGCTGGCACAATTCTATTAAATTAATCATGGGACATGGTTTGGCTACTTGCAGCCAGAGTGAGCTGTTACCTGATGTTCAACCTAATGTCCCTCCCAGCTCCCTAGTTCTTTTCAGCAGTGTTGTACACTGCCAGTGAGGTTCCCACTTGTACTAAGCTGTGGAATGATTTTGTCCTAGATGCAGAACTTTACAGTCTTCCTTGCTAAGCCTCATGATGTTGGTCCAGCCTGCGATTTATTGCATTCCCTGTGAGGTGCTTTGGGTTTAAACCACCTTAGTGGTTCAAACAGTGCCTTATAAAAGTGAAGCTTCTAATAATTTAGTGGCATATTTGAGGGCAGTGTAAAGTTCACTTTAGAGAAAAATACGTGATATATTCACAGAAATGGTATTTCCCTAAAATACCTCTTGCAGTAAAGTACTGTCCTCTATTCTGCATGCTGTGCCTGAAGCATTGATTTGTACGTGTAATTACAGAAAAGCTTTGCTGAAATCATTAATCCCAACAAGCTCTGTAGAATCTGTGAGCAAGAGATGTGCTCTCTACGTGCAAAAGTGCTAATGAGGGTGTACCTGATGAGCAGTCCTGTAAAAATCATACAGGTGGGTACTGTTGTGTCTGTATCTTGCCATGTATTTTAGCACCTTGCCTGCTAAATCACAAGAATTTGGGCTGTACCTTATGGGCAGTAAACTTGGATGAGCCTCTGTGACTGAACTCAACATGTGCTCGTTATTCACTGGAGTCTTTGGACATCAAATCTGCCAACCTCATGGCAACAGATTGTTGTGCTGACAAGACAGACACATAACAAGAAACAATTCCAAGCCAAGAAATCTGCCAAAATATGAAAATAATATATTTTTGTTATAGACCTACTTCTCATGGAATCATAGCATTGTTTCAGCTGGAAAATACCTCCAAGATTGAGTTCACTGTTAACCTAAGCCCACGACAGCCATTAGACCATGTGCTGCAGTGCCATATCCATGCATTTCTTGAATACCTCCAGAGACAGTTCTTAAGAGGCTGCTGCATCTTAGGAAGCATTAATGAAATATGCAACCATGCTTCCCATTCCTTTTGTCTATAGCTCATTTTGTGTCTTGAGCAAGGTCCCTGATGTCTCTCCTGTCTGAGACTTTGACTTACACTGGGTTGTCAGAATGATTTTCAGCCATTTAGGAAAGGCTTTGTTTTTTTTGAATGCCTCTTTGGGTTTTTTGTTGTTTTTGTTGTTTGGGTTTTTTTTTTTTTTCCTTAGGTGACCGATGTGAAGTATGCTAAATTAATGCATTTGTAAGAATGTAGGACCTCAGAACTGGTTTAGCTACTTTGCAATATACTTGCAGTTCTCAGTGTGAAGACTTAGGTCTGGGCCATCCACAGAGATTCTCTATGAAACCTTCTCTCTTCCCAGAAGGAAGAGAAAGGGAGTAAGGGAGAGAGAAACTGCTGAGCTGGGAAAAAAAAACCTAAACCAACTTTAATGAAGAAAATAACAATAAAATTAAATATTTGCAGATAGATACAAAACAATTATCAAACAAAACACCCCAATGGCAATTATGTCACTGTGACCACTAATGCCAGGGGCAGGCACTGGGGAATCCCCAACTGGACTCAGTGACAGCTGGGAACCAGTTTCAGGAGCTAAACTCTGAAACTGTATTCAGAAACACACAGATTGAGACTGAGGGCAGAACGGACAAAATCTTACTCAGACATTGGCCATTGAAGAAGTCTGACCCTTGAAATCTCTCAGGACATTAGTGGGAAGGAATCCTTTGCTGGACAGTTTCAGGTCACTTGCTCTGCCCACTCCTCTCTGCAAGTACCAGCAATTAGTGACTGCACCTCAACGCAGAGCACAAGCTTTAGCAGTGACCTTGATCTTCATAGGAGCAAGTGTACGTCAGAGACTTTCTGCAGCCCAGCCCTTGGCAGGAGCCCTTCCCATCAGTGTTCTCAATTTTGGAAACAACCACTGACTGTGCAGACATGCCCTGAACTTCAGAAAGTGCTGGCGCTGGACAGAGGCTGAGCTGAGAAGTCAGATCCCTGAACAGAATCACTTCTGGTTTAGTTCAAGCCAGGACATTTAGCTCAGTCTTTTCCAGTCCTGGCTAATCTCAGTGGATACAAATATGCACCTTTGACAGTGTACAAACTCAACTGTTCTGCTGGATGCTGAGGTGTCTGTAACAGCTCACAGAAAATAACATTGTTTGACCATCTATTTTACTACTTAATGTTTTCCAGACAATTTTCTAGAAACCAGGGATATAAAAGATCCCATAAACAGGCAGTGATATGCTCAGAAAACAGAAGAGTGGTCCTTGGCTTGAAGATTTTCTTATTTAGATGCAGGAGGACAGACTGTGGGGAGTTAACTCAGTCAGGAAGAGCAAGGTAGCAGTGACTTGGCAATGAGAATGATTAAAGCAGTTAATTGGTGCAAAACAACAACAACAAAAAAGTAATTTCCAAGCCATCTGCAGTAAGTATCATAGTCTCCCTTTTTTCCCTCTTCAGGATGTGTTGTTGTCCCCTAGAGTCACTATCATCTTCTACTTCCTCCTTCCCTAGCTTCTCCCACTCTCTCCTTCTCAAATGCTGACTCGCTGTTTCTGACAGTGTTTTCTGCTCTCTTTTATTTGTTTTCATAACAATGAAATAAAAGGCCTTGAAATCCCTTTTTTTTTCTCCAGTTGTCATAACTGCCTTCATTAATGATCCTTCCCTTTTTTAGGAGTAGCTGATTTTATTGTATTTGCCAGAAATGTATCTGGAAATAAAATAAACTCTGAAGAGTCGATAGTGTCATGCCATGCGCATCTGACTTTCAAACTGATTTTACTGGGAGCTACATTATGGGGGCAAAATTGGTGCACTGGCTTCTCTCTGAACCTGAAAGACACAGTGGATCCTGACAATCCTCCAGGAAAAACTCTTCAGCTAGAAGTGTGTCCATTGAAATTCAAGGAAATGCCTTCTCTTTCTTTTCTGGCTTCAAACTCTTGACTTCATAGACATATTAGGCCTGTCTTTAGCTTTGAAATCATCATAACCTCATGAAGGTGAGAGTCACCTTGGGTACTCAAACTCAGGCTTTCAGCATTGTCATATAGCTACAGGATATTGGTGTTCCAGGTAAAAAAGCAGAACAGACTAAAAGTATGAACAATAGTCCCATCAGCTGTCCATTTCTACTCATCAGAAACTGCAAATCCCACTGGAAAACACTTCCCTGTGCTTTAACTTAAATAACATAAAATAAAAAATAGTGATGTAAAGCAGCTCAGAAAAATCCCAGCCAGGGCTGACCCAACATATGACTGAAAGCTTTCCCTTTAAGGCTGAATCTCATCTGGATTCAACAAGTTTATCTTTAGAGTGCAGTTCAACTATCTCAACTCCTCTCTGGTCAGTGAAGAATGCTGATGTGATCATGCTGTTGGGTTTTGTGTCACTGATAAACTTCCACTTCTGTGTGCATATTGTTGATTTTGAAAAGCGACCTGCTACCAACTACAAGGGTCTGTGGTTTCCCCCTCTTCTCCTCTCAGTCCCCTCTTCGCACACACACATCTTAGTAGTAATCTGCTGATATCAGCCTCTTCTAGAAAGCAATTGCTGCACTTCTGTAGCCAAATGGATTATCCTGAGGAGGGAGTCAAGATTTGGATTTTGTTTTCAGCATCACATTGCTTTATGGTGTTATGATTTTTGCCATGTGAGAAAATTGTGAGGAATTTTCAGCCAGGGCCCTGGATGAGACATTGCCCATTTAAGAATAGATCTACAGGTAATACAGTTTTCAACAGTAACTGAGGAATATGTTTCTGTTTTTGCAAATGGGCCTTCAAAGTGAAGTTGAAATCATAGCATCGTAGAATGCTCTGGGTTGGAAGAGACCTTAAAGATCACCTAGTCCAACCCCCTGTACCGTGGGCAGGGATATCTTCCACTAGATGAGGTTTCTCAGAGCCCATCCAATGTGGCCTTGAACAGTTTCAGGGATGAGGTATCCACAACTTCTTCAGGCAATCTGTTCCAGTATCTTACCACTCTCACAGTAAAGAATTTCTTTCTTCTGTCTCCCTGAAAAAGGGTCAGTCCCCATCTTTCCTGTAGGCCCTATTTAAGCACTGAAAGGATGCTCTAAAGTCTCCCTGTAGCCTTTTCTTTTCCAAGATGAACAACCTCAATTCTCTCAGATTGTCCTCATAGGGGAGATATTCCAGCACTCTGATCAGTTTTGTGGCCTCCTCTGTTCCCACTCCATCAGGTTCATGCCCCCTGACCTGGGCACAGTAGATCAGGATGGGATTGGAGGAGAGTGGAGTAGAGGGGCAGAATTACCTTTTTCAACCTGCTGGTCATAGTTCTCTTGATGCAGCCCAAAGTGCGACATTCAAAATCTTCAGAAGCAGAAAGAGAGTTGAATTTGAAGTTGTGATTTGAACTTTTTTTAGGAATAATTTTCTGAATTTACCTCTTGCTTCTTAATTATTTCTCACCAACTTCCTGTTATTGAAATCAGCACTAATTAGCACTGCTTTACCATGTTCTTAGTATTACTATGACTTTCAGCCGTGACTTTTATCGCTGTCTTTATTAACTCTGATATATTTCAAAGTTATCATTCTAAGCCAGTAAATATCAAAATTAGTCAGTAAGAAGCTGTACCAGAGCCAGGAAAAAGTGATTCACCTTTCCATATTGACTCATATACAAATAATTTTGATTTTTTCAGGATAAATCATTTCCAATAACACTGCTACATGGGCACATCATTCTAGACTTGTCTTACTTGTTATGGTGGGTTGGTGATGGAGCAGTGACCAGCTTCAGGTAATATTTAACACCAGTTGCAGCTCATAGGTTCAATATTTGCTCCATTTTTTTTTCCAACTTACCAACAAACAGTCATCATATATATCATATAAATCATAAGTTTCTTGCTGAATTAGGTCTACAACTAGTATAAGATCTAAGGAAGACCTTATAAGTGGTTAAAGATCCCTGTGACTACACTGAGGACCTCCTTATCAGTAAGCTGCTGAGCAGAAGTGTTGTCAGCTCCATTATCTTCTAATTTACTCATATATTTTACTTGAAATTAACTTGGAACTTTCATCAAGATTCATGAAGCTTTTCACTAAAACCTGTAACAGCTTATCCTGGAAAAGAGCAGGCTGAGACTGGATCCTACCAGTGCTGACCAATATAAAAAATGTGGGGGTGAAAAGGATGGGGTCAGTCTCTTTTCAGCGGTGCCCAGAGACAAGACTGGGCTTGAACTTGATGATCTTCTGAGATCCCTTCCAACCCCTAACATTCTATGATTCTAAGACAAGGGGCAATGGTCACAAACTGGAGCATAGGAAGTTGCATCTAAACAATATATTTCCTTTCAGTATGCCAGAGCACTGGAACGTGCCCAAGGAGGTTATGGAATTTCCTTTCTGGAGAGATTCGAAATCCATCTGGGCAATCCTGTGGAATCTGCTCTCATGAGCTTTTCTTAGCAGGGTAGTTGGAGTAGGTGACTTCCAGAGGAACCTTCCAACCCATAACATTCTCTGATTCTTTGACCGAAATTGCTATGTGTATAGGGACCAATTAAGAATAAGCAAAAACTCAATCAGTGAGTAAAAAACCACTAAAAATAAAATAAATTAAAAGGAAAATTGGCTAGCTCCACTTAGGGTGTCTGCAGTGTCCTGCACACCGACACCTCTGTCTAGGTTTGAACCTCCAGGGATATTAATATTGTGCTAATAATAACCAGCTCTGAATCTCCACAGCTCTGTGTACATGTACGTGAGATATTCGTTGCTAATTTGTCTGCGGGAAGGGCTGAAATCCTCTCTGAAGATTTAAATGTCTTACAGATTTTATTTTTATATCGGAGTTGCCGAAGGTGAGCCCAGCTTCACCACCCACACATGCACTGAAAAAAAAAAAAAAAAAAAAAAAAAAAGCTTCTAATTTGCTAGGAGAAGGTCCTCAAATTCCCACCCACAGGAAGATGATATTTTAAATTTTCCCAGAAGAGTTGAGTATGGCAAGACCCTTAAATTACCACCTACAGCCACACACCCACATGCATGTGCACTTGGATTTCTGTAATGTGGAGCCCTAGAAAACTGACTTTTGGAGAGATCTGGATGTAGATTTCTGTGTGTTTATTGACAGAGCAGAGGTGAGAACAAGGAATCTGTTTGCAAGCTCCTCACTGCAGCTATAGTTACAGGAGAATTTTCACCCCTAGAAAGCTACTTCTAAGCTGAAGCTCATCTTCAGACTTGGAGACATGTAACTTTCTTTCTATGGATTCAGCCTGGAATTCAAGTTGGTTTTCTGTGCTGTTGCTGCCTTAGACCATGATGATGTTTCAATCTGAGTAGATGTTGTCCTTATCCTTTTAAAAAACAGGAAAAGTGGTGTGTGTGTGCGTGTGTGTGCGTGTGTGTGTGTGTTTGAAACAACCACCATGTAGCACTCACATCAGCTGGAACAGGGTAGCTGCAAATATGCACACCACAGATTTCAAGGTAGCAGATCCAGCACGGTGTGAGAACTCTTAGTGCTGAGAATAATACTGAGCCTGTTTTAGACCTTTTCATCAGAGGGAATATGAGCGACTGTAGGTCCCTGTGGAAAACAAAAATAATCAGAGGAATAGAACAGCTCTCCTATGAGGACAGGCTGAGAGAGTTAGGGTTGTTTGGCCTGGAGAAGAGAGGGGTCCAGGGACACCCTCTTCAGGACTTTCAGTACCTGCAGAGGTCCTATAAGAAAGACCAGGACAGAATTTTTAGCAGGGCCTGTTGTGACAGTACAAAGGGTCATGGCTTTCAATCAACAGAGAGGAAATTTAGAGCAGATAGTGGGAAGATTTTTTTACACTGAGGGTGGTGAGACAGTGTTCTGGATTGCCTAGAGAGGTGGTAGAAGCCCCTTCCCTTGAAATATTCCAGGTCAGATTGGGCACAGATCTGAGCAACGTGCTCCAGTTGGAGATGTCCCTGCTTAGTGCAGGAAGATTGGGCTGGATGACCTTTAAAGGTCCCTTCCAACCCAAAGCATTCAATGATCCCTGATTCTGTAAACTGCTGCCATCCCTCTTTGCCAGGCAGAGGAGCAGAGGCACAGGAGGGCTGAATGCCCTGGCTGATTAATACTCAGTAGCTCTTGCCATGACAGATTTAGGAGGAGATGCTAAATCTCCTGATTAGCAGCTCCCTGTCTCAAGTGCTCAACAGTACTTCTGCATGTTTTATCCTCTCCTGTCTCTCTGGGACACTGCTGCCACTCTTTACTAAGCTCTGATCTGCTCCCAGAATATAATCCTGCAATGGTTCTGCACTGTTTCTGAGCCAGGGAGGTCTATAGGTTGTGGTTTTGTTTTGGCCCTAGGTTGATTCTCAGGCTTCTTGCTGTTACTGTATGACTTTCTGTTCCCAAGCAATAGTCTATTTCCCTAGACTTCTCTATATCCCTGCATAGTATCAATGATCCTGGCTAAAAAAGTCCCTCTTTGTAAAAGCTGATGAGGTCATTAAGGTCCCGGCTGAGATTTTGATATGCAAAGAAGCCAGAGCACTGACTGATCTTCAGCATCCTCTCAACTGCAGCACTTTGTCTGTTGGTATTTCAAACCTGATGCTTGGATTGGCATAGCATGCTCATAAAATGCAGTTGAGCAAAAGAGAATTTGGCTTTACCAGAACTTACTGCTTTATTATATAAATGCATACAGATATGTTCATGAGCCAGCAATGTGCCCTCATGATCAGAAAGCTACTGGTAGCCTGGAGTGCATGAAGAAGAGTGTGTCCAGCAAGTTGAGTGAGGTTCTCCTCCCCACCTCTAGACCTCACCAGAGTGAGGCCACATTTGGAGCACTGTGTCTAGTTCTGGGCTCTCCAGTTCAAGAGAGATGGGGAACTACTGGAGAGAGTCCAGTGGAGAGGTACAAAGATGATGAGGATAGTGGAGAGTCTCTCTTTTGAGGAAAGTGAGAGACCTGGCCTGGGGAAGGCTGAGAGAGATTAATTTCAATGCTTATCAATATCTAAAGGTCAGATGTCAAGGCAATGGGGCCAGTCTCTTTTCAGTGATATTCAGGAACAGAACAAGTAGCAATGGGCACAAACAGGAACTCAAAAAGTTCTATCTGAACACTGGAAAGAAGTTTCCTCTGGATGTGCTGAGACATTGGATCAGGCTGCCCAGAAAGGTTGTGGTCTCTTTCTCTGTAGAGATTCTGAATTTGCTTGGACATGATTGTGGGCAACCTGCCTTGGGTAGACATGATATAGCAGAAAGGATTAAACTAGGTGATCTCCAGAGATCTCTTCCAACCCCCACCATGCTGTGATTCTGTAATTTTGTGATATAAGAGACACTTCTTTCTCCATCTGTTTGAAGTTAGAAGGTAAAGGTTCATTGTGCAAGTACAGACTGCTACAAAAAAGCAATGGCATTATAGCCCTGTATTCTAGGTCAGAAATTTTTCATTGTACTGGGATTCTCAACAGCTAAACAAAGGATATGGGAAAAGTCTGTGTTCTTTCCCAATGTTGGGTATGCCCAGAATTACAAATAACACCACTGAATGAAGTTTAGTTCTTCTTCACTTCAAGTAGGTCCGGAATAGCAATTAGAGATGGATGGAAAGAGGAACTCCTTCCATTACTGGTAGCAGCTATGGAAGGAAAGCAATAATGCAGGCTAAACTATCTTTAAGACAATAGGATGAGTAGCATGAGGCTCTAAAACTAGAACTTGATTGAGAAGTGCCATAGAAATGCCGATTATCCTTATTCAGTGAGGGGCCTTGAATTCATTAGCAGACATCTCACCTTAATGCATCTATAACAAACATCCCCATTATTGGAACTAATTGGAGTTTGGGTCTCACCAATGAACATCCAGGGATGAGTTGTCCTTGTGTTCCAAGACTTAGGTTTCCGTGCTTGTAAGAAACTCGCAGTGAAGTTTCCAAGGCTGATGTCCTTTGAATGCTAAAAAGAAAGAAGTAGCCATCTGGTCTCAAATTCCACATGGAAGGGGAAAAATTTGAAGGAAATGAGGAATTATGAAATTGGCTAGAAATTAGTGGTTCTGTGTCATCAGACTGTGGCTGAGCAGCTGCTGGGTAATCGTGAACTTTCCTGTGCTCCCTGTTCCTCCACTTCCTCCACTTCACCTCTTTGGAAGTGACATAGTATTATCTAACAGCCAGTTTCTCACCTCTGCAGGCTCTCTGACTGACTGTAAGGAACAAAGGGAACAGATCATGAGGCTTTTTCCTTCTCTGGTTTGAACTATGAGCGGCAGATTTTCAGCATATGCACAATTCAGAGTCATGGACATGTTTGCTCTTCTTTCATAATACAGAAGGCAGTTACAAAAGGTTCAGCTCCCAGTGAATTAGTCCAGTTGATTAGATTTTGACTAGGCCTGAAGTGACAAGGACTACAGAAAGATGCACCTTATTTCATCTCTGTTTTCTGACTTCACTGATGGCAGAAAGAAGGGTGCACATAAGTAGAATTATACAACCATAGAATGTTTTGGGTTGGAAGGGAACTTTAAAGACCATCTAGTTCAATCCTCTCTGCCAAGAGCATCTTCAACTAGATCAGGTTACTCAGAGCCCCATCCAACCTGACCTTGAATGATTCCAGAGATGGAGTTTTTAACACCTCTCTGGGCACCCTGGGCCTTTTTGTGCTGACAGCTCCAGAGCTGAACACAGGTTGAAGTCTAAACAGGGTGGAGTAGAAGGGCAGAATCCCCTCTCTCAACCTGCTGGTCAAAGGGCCAAGTACCCATATCTACCCTTTAATCAGCATGAAAATCTGGCCCACATAATAAAGTAAGAAGCTTCGCTTAGGTTTGATACTTTGGGTGAGGACCCAAGATGTTTGGTGACTCAACATTATGTGTGAACCCTCTGAGCCTGACTGAACACAGCCAGGAAGGAAATGAAAAGCTGGTAACTGCATAGACAATGATCTGCTCTAAATTAACATTGACCTCTCAGGAAAGATCACGGAGTCATTTTTGGACAGTGCTTTCGTATGCCTTGTCAGTGCACAAGCAGAAATGGGAATAAAATCCTAGAACTTACTAAGAAATAGAGCTTCACTTTGAAAGTGTGCATGTAAATCCCTAGTGCACCTAAATCTGGGACACTCTGTGTACTTCCATTCATGCCACATTAAGAAAGGATGTAGTAAACTTAGAAAAGGTAAAAAGAAGGATGGTCAAAGATGTGGAACAGTTTTAATATGAGGAATGGCTAAGGAAGTGTTCTCATTGCAGCAGACCATTTTGTGTACCAGTAGACATCTACAACATCATGATAAGTATGGCAAAGGTGAGTAAGCAACAGTTATTCATAATTTCTCGTTCCTTGGGATCCCAGGAGCAGTAATGAAATTGTCAGATAGCAGATTTAAAACAAACATAAAGAAGAAGTTCCTTCAGACAAACTATGGAACTTGTTAAATGAAAGTTAAAAATATAACCTTTTTTTTTTTTTTTTTCCTCCTTCTGAAAGAGTTTAGAAAACTTAATATAGAAAACGTGCTCAGGACTAGCAACTAAATACTCAATGAAGGATAATCTAGCAAAACAAGTAACAAGCAGCAACAAAAGGGGGAACACCCTCAAGTTGTGCCAGGGAAAGTTTGGTTTGGATATTAGGAAATTTTCATCAACTAAATGATTGTCAAGTTCTTGATGGAGTTACCATCCCTGGATAGATTTACAAACCATGTAGATGTGCTCCTGAGGGACATGGTTTAGTGATGGACATGGCATTGCTGAGGCAGTGGTTTGACTTGGTGATCTTAAAGTTCTCTTCCAATGAAAACAATTCTATGATTCTATGAAAACTGCCAAGCACTGAAGCATAGGAGAACAAAAGAGATGAAATTCACTTTATGTTCTCTTTCTTAAACTTTCCCCTAAGGCCTCATTATCAGTCAGTATGAGATTGGAAAAGGCACACTCAGGTCTTGGCCATGATGACAAATATATAGCAAGGAATTAAATGTTCCTACTCACCCTATAGCCTGGTTTCCTTCCATCATGGCCATAGCCAGAGTACCTTAGGGAAGTTTAACTTCAGTGATTTACTAATTAATACATATTCAGGGCTTGGAACAACTGATCAGACATCCATTATCGAAAAGAAAGAAAATTCCACATCTGGAGGCTGCAATGGATCACAACCTGCTGCCAAATCAACACATCATGATATCATGAAAGAGATGAATACTGCACCACACTGTGTAACCTATCAGTGCTGCTCTCCTCATCTCTGAGAAAAGCTCAGTCACAGAAGAGGATGCAAAGTGGGGCACTGAATTTACTGAAAGATTTGTCCTACTTCAGAAATATTTAAAGGGAGCCATAAGAGCAGCCAACAGGGAAAAACTACCTGTGGGGAAAAAATGGAATCTCCTTCAGAGGGAAGAGGACCAAGCAAGGTGTGGTAATACTACTCAAATCCATAACAAACTGTTTTGTCAGAGGAGAAATATGTTCTTCATGTTCAAAGTGGATAGGAAAACAGTGGGTTTAAACATCTATGGGCATGATGATTGATATGAGGTCACAGTGCTGACAAATGGTATACCTTAAGAGCCTGTGCTGGAACCAGTGCTCTTCAATATCTTGATCAGTGATACAGAGAGTGGGATTAAAAAGAATTTTTGAGATCATTGTGTCCACTATTAGCCCAGTACTGCCAAGTCTGAAACCATGTCCCTCAGCAACACATCTACATGTCTTTTAAATTCATCCAAGAATGTCTATCACCTCTCTGCACAGCCTGTTCCAGGACTTCAGACTCCTTTCGGTGAAGACATTTTTTCTAATGTCCAAGCTAAACCTCCCCTGGTGCAACGTGAGGTGATTTTCTCTTGTCCTTCAACTTCTTACTTGGGAGGAAGAACCAACCCCCACCTTACTACAGCCTCCTTTCAGGTAGCTCTAGAGAGCAAGAAAGTCTGTCTTCAGCCTGATTTTCTCCAGGCTGAACAATCCCAGTTTCCTCAGGCACTCCTCATAAGACTTGTTCTCTAGACCCTTGAACAGGTTCATTGCTCATCTTTGGATGTACTTTAGTACCTGTCCTTGGAGTGAGGAGCCCAAAACTAAACTAAATATTCAATGTGTGCCCTTACCTGTGCTGCATACGTGGGGACAATCACTTCCACAGCTGGCAGGACCACACTGTATGGTTTCCCTACTCTGGATTCTGTTCTGTTTCAATTTGAATTATCTATACTGACCCTGGCTGGGCAAAGATTTCATCATTACCCATAAGGAAATGTGGATGATTTGAAAGGAGAAGGCTTTGCCACACAGGTGGTGGCAGAGGTTGCTCAGGGCAACACACCATGGGAAGCAGCAGGAATAGGTGTGTGGATGAATTTAGCCACTGAAGAGCAGAACTGGGCACTTTCATGTTTTGCGGCAGAGCAGAGTGAGTTCAGTCCTGTGCTGTAGCAGCAGAGCCAAAAAGCTCTTTCTTTACTCTGCACCATTCCAAATGTCTTTGGATTCCCCTTTGCTGCGGATGACTTGGAGACAAAAATGTTTTTGGTGTAGGGCTCAGGTGAGCTGCTCCCTATCATGTACTTGTGATTAATGGAAACCATACATAGATGCCACCATGCAGTGATACCTTGGGCAGCTTTTGGCTCGCGCTGTTGTCCATTCAGGTTGTGGCTGCTGGAAGAAGGAGGCATGAGCAACACCTTCACATCTCTGTCTTATCATGCAGATTAACATCTCCCAGATGTCTGCTCTGGCTATATGAGACGTAAATGTCAGCCCTGTTCGTGACTGAAATCAGCATGAAATAACTTGGAAGACTGCTGGCATTGGCTGGGAAATCTGTGTACTTTGTGTAACCAGTATCTCAGGGCTTAGCCACTAAAACTCAGTGAAAAATATTGGAAACTAGGCATGGTCTTGTTTATTTATTGGATTATCTCAGCCTGCCAGTGGAGTCTGCAAACATTTAGTACAGCTTGTAAGGAGCAGTCAGTGAAAATTTCTACAGTCTCTGGAAATTCTTCCTCAGGGAGAAACCTCTGCTTGCAAAAACTTTTTCACCTGCTGTGTGCATGTTGTTTGGTAGGATTGGTTGGGATGTTAACTGAGAATCATTCACCAGATGGGCAGGTTGTTTACTCACTGCCTTCAGCTTGTGCTGTCAGCCAGGGCTGCTGCAGTACCCGTTCCATGATGTGTCTCTGCTGCCTCTCCTGCCTTGCATTGACTTTCTTATATGACTGCAAGGCAATGAGGGATATGTGAAGACCTGCCCAGAATGAAGTTTAGGATTCAGCTGAGTTTCCTCTCTCTGGACATCACTAGAATTCCTTTATCGAATCATAGACTGGTTTGGGTTGCAAGGAATCATTTAGTTCCAGCCCTCATACCATGGGCAGGGACACCTTCCACCTATACCAGGTTGCTCAAGGCCTTGTCCAACATGACCTTGAACATTTCTAGAGATGGGACACTCCATCTTCTCAGGGCAACCTGGTTTAGTGTCTCACCATCCATACTGTGAAGAATTTCCTCCTGATATCTCATATAAATCTCCCCTTTTTCAGTTCAAAAGTGTTACTCCTCATCCTATCACTATGCTCCCTCAAAAAGCATCCATCCTCATCTGTCCTTTATGTCCCCTTTAAATACTGAAAGGTTACAATAAGGTCTCCTTTGAGTCTTCTCCAGGTTGGGCCAGCCCAGCTCTCATAACCTGTCTTCACAGGGGACATTACTGATGCTTATTCAATTTTTCATCCACCAATACCCCCAAGTTATGAGCTGCTTGGCTTTCTCCTCCATTTGATAAGTGTAATAGATGCCTACAGCAGTTCCTCTCTGTCACTACCCATCCTTTGCCCCTAGACTGAGTGAAAATACTCCAGAAACACAGCAAGGGCCAACTAGGCACTGTGTAGAGTGCTGGGTGCTGTGACATCTGATCCATCACAAAGCTTCTTGATGACACCACAGACCAGATAGAGCAACTTGTGTTTGGAGGCACATTTCCACTGCATAGGACTGGGGAAAGAAGCAGGGCACCCTGCCATTGTCTCTGGGTCTTTAACAGATTGGGATGGATTCACACCCAAAACATGCCACATAATCTGTTTTAATTAATCTAAACAAACAAACCTATGAAGAAACAAATAGTTGAAAGGCTGAGAGACCTGGATTGTTTAGCCTGGAGAAGAGAAGACTGAGAGAAGGTCTATCTAATATTTACAAATATCTTAAGGGTGGGTGTCAAGAAGATGAGGCCAGTCTCTTTTCACTGGTGTCCAATCAAAGGAAGAGGGCAATGGGCACAAAATGGAATACAGGAAGTTGCAGTTCAGCATGATGAAAAGCTTGTTTACTGTGAAGGTGACAGAATAGTGGACCAGGCTGCCCAGAGAGGTTGTGGAATCTCCTTCTCTGGAGACTTTCAAAGTCCTTCTGGATGTATTCCTGTGTGGTGTGCCTACGATGACCCTGTTTTGTCTGGGAAGTTGGACTCAGTGATCTCCAGAGGTCTCTTCCAACCCCTACCATTTTGTAACTCTGAAAAGCCCTCCAGCAGTGCTATCTCAACATCATAGTTGAGCTGGACCATGCACCACCGCAGTAAGGAAAACTGAAAACTGGATATTCACACAGCTTCCTTCCTTCTGGAAATGTGTAGCCAGGAACTAGCATGTACTTTCTTAAAATTGAAAAAAAAAAAAAAAAGTTGTTGAAAAGGAAAAGAAGTAGAACAAAACAAAACCCAACCACAAAGAAAATGGCTTCAGGACTGTTCCCCTCTTGCCTGTGTTTATTCAAGCTGTCTTCCTCTCTCCACAAATTTGGCAAATAAACTCTGGCATCTTAGCTCAGGGGACACCTGTTAAATAAATAGGCTCAGTCTCTAACTGCTGCATGCATGGCAGAGCTTCCTGGTTCCCTGAGGCAGCTAATTTTGGCTGATTATCATATAGTACAGAGGGATTGTTTGTGCTCCTGCAGCCCAACCCAGCACTGTTGCTGGTAACAGGCATGTCCATGTGACTCCAGCCTCCTGCCTGTGGAGGATAAAGGGTGGTTTGATTTGATGATCTTAAAGGTCTTTTCCAACTGAAATGATTCTATGATTAAGTTTTTGTATTTTCTTTTTATTCCAATGGTTAAAGTAGATCATGAAGTGGGAAGGAGCCAGATAGGATTCTTGGGGAGGTAAAATGAGCCCCAGATGATTTGTTTGGTTTTCATGTAGCACCACCTCTTTGAAGAAACCTAAGATCTGGACAGTGACTGAACTGAAAGCAGAAGTCACTGTTGCTTGAGGCAGAGATAGAAAGAAGTTTGCCAAGAAGCAGCAATTTTGCCATCCCAAGAAGGAATGCAATCTGGAAAGGAGTAGATTCTATGTGGAAACTGAGCTCTATAGCTTAAGAGAGACAAGGAGATACTGGAGAGATTTCAGTAGATGATGAAAAGACTAAAAAGGTTGAGAGACCTAGGACCGTTTCACCCAGAGAAGAACAGACTGAGAGGGGACCTTATCAATGCTGAAGGGTGGAGGACAGGAGGATGTAACCAGATTCTTTTCGGTGGTGCATAGTGACAGGACAAGGGGCAATGGGCACAAACTGGAACCCAGGAAGTTCCATCTGAATGTAAGGAAAAACTTTTTTACTGTAAGGGTGATGGAGCTGTGGAGCAGGCTGCCCAGAGAGGTTGTGGAATCTCCTTCTCTAGAGACTTACAAAACCCACCTGAATATGACCCTGTGCAACCTGCTGCAGGAACCCTGCTTTAGAAGGAGAGTTGGACTAAATGATCTCTGGAGGTCCCTTCCAACCCCTACCATGCTGGCATTCTGTGATTCTCTGCAAATCCTGTGGGATCTCTGCAAAGGACTTAACTGAGACCAGTAGCCCATCTATTTCAGTGTGTTTTGGACTCCTATATGAAGTCATAGTCTTGAGGGATCCTCTGTAGTGCCTAGAAAGATTCACAGTTTATTTCTGAGCATGGAATAAACTATATCTATCTATAGAGTTGGCTCAAACCCAGAACTCCCTGGATATTCCACAGAAAAATCCCCTCTGTTTTCTTTTAGAACTAATTATTCTGAAAGGGAATGAAACTCAAATCTCTTGTGGAATGGGAACTCTCACACTCAGTTTAGATCAAGTTGTGAAGGGATTCCCTTTAAATCTTTTTGAAGCATATCTGAAGCTCACAGAGGAGCCTGAAACCCAGTCTGCCAGCTTTGGGAAAGATAGGAACCTAAGCAGTCCTGAAAATCCTGAATGAAAGGCAAATACAGTCTTGAAGCAGAATATAGAACATTTTAGGCAATTATTTTTTACCCATAGGAAAACAGTTGATATTCCAGACACTCAATTTTCTGTGACAAAATAATTTTAGTGAAAATCTCCCACATAGATATAGTTTTTGGTGGTTGTTTGGTTTTTTTTTTTTTAATCTTTAAACCAGTGCGCACTGAAGGAAAGTGATGTTGCTATCCCATATATAGAATCACAGAGGCTTAGAACTGTTTCAGTTGGAAAATGTTATTTTGTCCAACCATTGTCCTTACACCACCATGATCATTAAACCATGTCTCAAAGTGAAATATCCACACATCTCTTAAACATCTCCAGGCATGGTAAGTCCACCACCATCTTCCTGGGCAACCTGTTTCATAAGATGTTGAAGTCCAGCTTTTCAAAAGAAAACATAAAGAATTCACAGCCCTGACATCCATAACCGTCCAAAACACAAAAAGAAGGGGGACAAGACCTCATTTTTTATATCTGTGCCTGTGTCGAACAGGAGACACTCACCTGACTCCTGCCATGTCTCTGCCAAGTGATCTGCTAAACTGAGATGCATGTCGATAGCCTTTGCAATAGGCCTGCCTTAAAAATGTTTGACAGTGAGCTCCCTGAAAAGAGCAGTTTCTTACAACATATCAACATGGATTGTCCAATTCCCCTTTTCTTTCACTCTTCATGATCTCTCCAGCTTTCCACAACTGCCGTTTGGGCAGACACAGAGGAAGTCCCAAACTGTACTCAGCAGTAGACAAGAATTGGATTCAGGAGCAGGATTTTGGAACTAAATTCAGGAATACATGAAATGGGATCTAAGGTACAACAGGGGTAGAGTCCTCCTCAGATGCCAGCTTCTGAAGAATGAAGTTTGACCTTAGTGATCCCTCATCTTCATGTTGAAAATTATGTCTATGGGATGGAATCCCTTGTTGGTCAGTTTAGGGTCACCTATCCTGTCTACTCCTCCCCACAGGTGCCACTTTATATTTCCTGCACCCTAATATGGGGCACAAGTGATCTTGGTCTGCACAGGATCAAGTCTAAACCAGGGCCTTTCTGCAGCTCAGCCCTTAGCATCAACTCTCCCCATCAGTATTCTCACTGCTAGAAGCACTCACTGGCTGCACAAGCATGCCCTGAACTTCAGAAAGTGCCAGCACTGAGCAGAGATTGAGCTGAGAAGTGACATCACTGAACAGAATTAGTTCTGGTCTATCTCAAACCAGGACACCTGGTTAGACATCTGAAACTGTATTTCCTATTTTAGCTTGCTGCTGTTCCACAGGACTCTGCATGCCTGTCTGAATGTGTTTTGCACAGCTTAGTCCCCATACTTGTCTAATTTTCATTCTTCATTAAAACCTGCCCTTGCATTGAGGAAATTTGGAGCACACTGTACTGGGATGAGTCCAGTTTGTCCAGTTGTTCACCAGCCTCACCCTCAGCTGCAGGAAGCTGAAGCAATCCTCTGTTTTCCTTGCATTCATGATTGATCAAGGAAGATAACTGCTTAGCACTAGCTGCAAGCTGGAGTCTTAGAATGCCACTAGACCTCAGGTGTATTGTTTGTTTTGCTTGAAGTCTATCAGTGGATAACTGAAAGTGTATCTGAGTAGCAGCAAAATTCCCTGTAGTGTGAATCCAGCCTCAATAGAAACTCAGACACTAGAAATTCTTTGTCCCTTCCTTTCAAAGGTGTCCAATTCCTCACTGTGATTTTGACTCTTTAATCATTCATTTTAATGGGATTTATTTTTCTTTTTCATTCACATTGATTTTAATACATATATCAACAAGTTACACATATTTTTGATTCAAGACCTAGGAAAGAAAATAATATATCCTAACCTGCTTACTTTGCTGGTGTCATTTATCTTCATTCTAACAGGGACGATATTGCTTACAGGGATTTTGAAATATAATGTACTAATTTTATTTACTCTACACCTGGGAAGTCTGAAATACAACAACTTCTTTTTGATTTTATTTTTTTTCATCTTATTAGACGAATGACACCTCTGGATAACTGTAACTTATTAGGTCATCTCTGCATTTTAATATCTGCTTTTGTATATATATATTCTATGTGTGGTATACATAGAATAATTTAAATAGCAGTAATTACCCAGCGAACATCTTTTGTGTTTTAATAGTTTACAGTACAGTTTAGTTGCCTCTCCTGGATGAAGAATATTGAGTTTTTGAGGGGAAGTAACTACACAGGAACGGAATGTTAATTGATATCTAGTTGTGACTAGTAGGGTTGTACCTTGCTTTGTTTCATCTCCTGTAAACCAGGTTTTGCACACTGAAAATTACAGAATCACAGAATCATCGAATGGTGGAGGTTGGAAGGAATTTCTAGAGCAGGATGCACAGGATCACGTCCAGATGGGTTTTGAAATTCTTCAAAAGAGTCTTTGCAACATCTCTGAGCAACCTGGTCCAGGACTATGGTACTCTCAGAGTATTGTTTTTCCTTAAGTTCAAGTGAAACCTCCTGTGTTCCAGTTTGTGCCCACTGCCCCTTTTCCTATCACTGGCTACCACTGAAAAGAGCCAAGCCCTATCCTCATGACCTCCACTCTTAAGATACTGATAAATATGAATAAGATCCCTTCTCAGTCTCAGGCTAAACAGCTTCAGATTTCTCAGCTTCTCCTCCTCACAGAGCTGCACATATTCTTTTCAGCATCTTTGTAGCCCATGTTGAACACTCTCCAGTAGTTCTCTGTCCCTCTTGAGCTGGGGAGCCCAGAACTGGACACAATAATTTAGGTGTGGCCTCACCAGAGGAGAGTAGAGCTAGATTGTCATAATTTCTTTGCTTAAAGTGAAACCGAGATCAGAAATCAAGCTAAGCTGTTTGTGAACACCTATGACAGAAGGCAAAGAAAAAGGTGAGACATGAAACATAACTCAGGAGTATTGACTAAGCTCTGGTTAAGATCCAGATTCAGCCTCTATTCCTAACCATGTTCAGACACATAACCGGAATGCACAAATGAAAAAAATTTTGGATGCAAGTAGTTTAAGATTATATTAATTTATAGGTCTGTTTTGACTTTTTCTGGACCTATTCAGGTGAGAAAAGTTACTGAAGGGTTTGCTGACTCAGGTTTGGTGTTGCCTCAGGGATTTTTTGAGCACTGGTGAGCAGGAATGGCCTTCTTCAAAGCCACCAGATGTTTTGGGAGTCTGTTCACCTGACCTTTCTTCCACATCACTGCAGGGGTGGATGAAGCTCTCCAAGTATGTGTTCTGTGTCTTTTGGATACTTTTTGAGGCTGGATGATGAAAGATGCTCTATGCATGAGCTATTGTTAGCACCAGCATCTTTCCACTGCAGCATGTGCATCACTCTGTGTTGCTGTATCACTCTGTGAAAGCTGTTTGCTTTCACATGGATGATTCAAGAACCTGTAAAATAACCAGACAACTAGCCTGACACTCTCTCCCTTCTGCACTGCCAGACTACAGCCTGATTTTATCTGCTGCTTCCATACCAAAGGGTGTGTGGTTTAGATGCATTAACTGCGTGTGTCCCACAAGTGGAGGGGGTCTGGGAAACACTTCCAAATAGATAGATGTCTGGTATTGTGGGAATGGGTATTCTGCTCTGAGCATGGAAAAGTTTATTCTAAGGGGAGGAGAAAGCACAGTGAAAAAGTTGGTTTTGAGATTGCGTGGAATGAGGCACTGAGGACTGAGTTGTTACATAGGACCATAGATTCATGGTTGGAGTTGAAAGGGGCCTTAAAAATCAACTAGTTCCACACTTACCCTCCCCCCCATTCCCCTCATCATGGGCTGGGTTGCATTCCACTAGACCAAGTTACTCAAAGCCTTGTCCTTCAAACCATTCTTGTCACTGTTCCGCCATGAGCATGACGGAAAAACAAATGGGAAAGAAAAAGTCCATTCTAGTTTCTCCCATCACTAAAAGGTATGAGCAAGGCGGCTACAGGGCACAGGAGACAGGCTGGAAGCTACCTAGTTTTTATGCTCTTCAAGGTCTTCCCACATCTTGGGGGTGGTAAACTATTCCACTCTGGCGGGTTCCCTTCTCCTTGTGGTAGACATTGCCCAGACTGCTGCAGTTTTTCCTTGGCCTTTGCCCCTCCAGCCATCACTTGTAAAACAGCTGGTAATTGTTCAGTGCTCAGACTTGGACACTTTCCAAGGGTGAGGTGGTGAGGAGAATGGTACAGCAATTTAAAAACTCCTAATGTTGCTCTTGAAAACCTGGAGCTTATTTTAATGATCATTACACTTCTAGAAGCAGTGAACTAGTACCCAGCTTGCTTCTGGATGGTTGTGGATGCTTTTTTAAAAAGAAACTGATTACAGAATTGGGATGCAGCCTCCATTGTAATCTCTGTCCTCTTTCTCAGCTCTCTAAAGAGACTTTTAAAGACAAAATAAGCTCTGAAGCAGCAGCCTTGAACTGTATCGGTCCTGATCATCTCACTGTCCACACTGGAGGAGGAAACCGAAGCGGACTGTCCTTCCACATCTGAGTTTGCCTCCAAAGACAGCCAAAGGTTGTGAAGGTAGTTTAGTCCCAGGAACTTACACCTGAGATCCGTGATTGCCCATTTCTGGTCTCCTTCAAGTTTTTCCGTTAACTAAAACTGTCAGCAAACTTACGGGAGTGAAGTCTGACACCTGAAATCCCTCATGCTATATAATGATCTAGCCTAGGGCAAGAGAGGTGGACAAGACAAGCTTCCCTCAGCCACTCTTTCCTGTGATTATCCAAAGTAGCAGATCTCATCAGGAGTGTTTCCATGGTTTCAGCATCTTGAACAGACTGTGTGTGGTTCAATCCCATGCGTTACTCATGACAGACACTGATGTTGGGGTGATTCAGGTGGGCTTTGGTACTGGGAGTCATTACCCAAAATGATTTTTTCCCCTGATCCAATAAACATTTTGAAGGGAAGAGCATGGGAGGACATAAAGCATGAAGAAAAAAAAAAAGTGTCATTCTCAGGAGCAGGACAAAAATGATGGGAAATCTACTGGAGATGAGGGATTTGCTTTTAGAGAGACCCTTGAGTGGTCACACCTTCTGCCACCCTGCTCAGACTTGACACAGGTAACAAGCAAAAGTGTATTTTTTTTGAAAATTATAATTAATCAGAAACAAAAGCCTGAAATGGCAACAATCAGGTTTCCTTGAAGAATAAAGCAGAAGAAATTGCTGTGATCTGGGGAGTTGCAGTCCTTCTCCTGAAGATGAAGTGGGTATTTGGAACCCAAGCTTCCTATTTCAGAGAGAAATTCTAGTATTGTCTGGGTTTTCCTCTATTTCTTTTGTGAGCATTTCACACGTTCTTAATTTTATTTTAGTGAAGGTCAATTGTTAGAGCCTAAGATTTCTGTAGAATACAAAACCCATTTCACACCTGATTTTCCCACTGTCGTGGGAAGAGCAGGTTGCAGGTTGATGAGAAATGCTTGAGACTTGAAGGCTTTCTGTACACAGACAGAAAACACTGACTCCAACAGATACCCATGCTGCAGGGATGTACCCAGCAAGTGCTCCACATCCTTTACACTTTGGTGGAAATGAATTGTTTAACAGGGCCTGATGTGGCAGGACAAGGGGTGATGGTTTCAAACTAAAAGAAGATGATTTAGCCTAGATATAAGGAAGAAATATTTTACAATGAGGGTGATAAGAAACTGGCCCAGGCTGCCCAGAGAGATAGTAGATGTCCCATTCTTGGAAACATTCCAGGTCAAGTTGGATGAGGCTCTGAGCAACATGATCTAGTTAAATATAAAATCATAGAATCAGTCAGGGTTGGAAGGGACCACAAGGATCATCTAGTTTCAACCCCCCTGCCATGGACAGGGACACCCTACCCTAGATCAGGCTGCCCACAGCCTTGTCCAGCCTGGCCTTAAACACCTCCAGGGATATGGCCCCAACTACCTCCCAGGGTAACCCATTCCAGGCTCTCACCACTCTCATGGTGAAGAACTTCCTCCTCACATCCAATCTGAATCTCCTTATCTCCAGCTTTGCTCCATTTCCCCCTAGTCCCCTATATCCTTGCTAAGTGCAGAGGAGTTGGACTAGATGACCTCTGAATGTCCCTTCCAACCCAAACCATTTTATGATTCTATGATTCTGGAATTCATGTTGCAGTATCTGTCTTTCAGATGATTCATGCTTTGTAGGTATGAGGTAGAGGATAAAAAAGTTGCCAGTCTTTAGGCATCTATTAAACAAAATAAATTTAAACTCTCAGGATACCCTCTTGCTTCAGAAATGTAGCATGGCCTCCTCTGATAACAGAGAAGTGAGTAAATGAGGGACTGTGTAGGTGGAAATAGTGGCATAAATTATTTTGTAAGATCTACTGGAAATTAAAATATTTCTTTTTTCCCAATAAGATGTTCCAAAATATCTCTGGAATATATGTTGCTTTCCCTAAATTAATGATTTTACAGGTCACCTTCTGTCCTGATTTTTTTTTTTTTTTAGAGGAGAGGGAGTTTGTTGTTGTTTGGGTTTTTTTCTCCCAACATTTTTAGTGAAAGGATTGCATGAGACCTTGCCTGTGGGTTCCAGACCATGCAATTCTGCTTTCTTTAGACATAAGGCAAAAAGAGAACTTGAAGGAAGTATCTTTGAGAGAATATTTTACTGTTTGGATTGTCTTTTTTCCTCAGGAAAACAAGCAAGCAAGCAAACAAACAAACAACAACCTAGGACAAAACCAAAACAAACAAACAATGAAAACAAACAAACAAAAAACTACAGCACACCAACCAAAGGAAAATAGGATCAAATATCATTGAAGTTGGAAAAGACTTTTCACATCATCAGGTCCAACTCTTAACTGAGCATTGCCAAGCCACCATTAAACCATACCCCTCAGCACAGCATCTACATGGCTTTTAAATAATTTCAATGATGGTGATTCCTCATTGCCATGAGCAGCCTGTTCCAGGGTTTGACAACTCTGTTAGTAAAGGAAAGCTTAACCCAAATCTCTCTCCACCTCAGCATTGTTTTCAGCAAAGGGACATAATTTTCTGATCAGGTGTCAAAGGAGCATGTAATGCCTTCTACTTGGCATGGAGAACAACCCCCTTTCACTAGACTTGGGTAGTCTGATTTTAAAAGTCTTCTTTCATTAGATCAAGGGATCATTAGCAGCTTGAGTTCAAGGTGGCTCCAAGGATGATGACGGGAAACATTCTGGTGTGCTCTGGGTTCCCACCCTGGTTAACTTCAGCATAGTATAGGCAAAGAATCATAAAATCGTAGAATACATGGTATTGGAAAGGATCTTTAAAAGTCAACTAGCCCAAGCCCCATGCAGTAAGCAGGGACATCCCCAACTAGACCAGGTTGCTCAGAGTGTTGTTGAGCTGACTTTGAATATCTTCAGGGATGGGGCAAAAGAGACACGAAGAAAGGAGTATAATGGGTGCTCAGTGACAAATGCCATCCCTCGTAAAGTTTTGGGGTTAAAAACTGATGTGCCAGAGAAAAAAATACAATTCATTTACTGAATTCCTGACTGTGATGTCTGGATAGTTGACACCTCTAAGGCTCACTGCAAACTCAGACGGAAACATCTGCATAAGAGATGCCTGATTTGCATCCTGAGTCTTCTCCCTCACACCTGTTGGCATTAAAAATGGATGCGGCTTGCTATTGTTGAGAACGGAAGATGGCAGGTTGAGAAACAGCTGCAGGTTGCACACCAAGTATGAAGACCAAACTCTATTTGAAGCTCAGGTATTAAGTATTTCTTCTATGTGGCCTGAAATCACTCCTCTTTCTCCCACCTCGAATACTTCATCTAGTTCTGGTGTCGCCACCATATAAAGGACACAGAGATGTTGGAGCAAGTCCAGAGGAGGGCCACAAAGATGATCCTAGGGCTGGAACACTTCTACTATGAGGATAGGCTGAGCAAGCTGGGGTTGTTCAGCACAGAGATGAGAAGACTCTGAAGGGTCCTTATAGCTGCATTCCAATAACTGAAAGGATCCTACAGGAAGGCTGAGGAGGGACTATTCATGAAGGTGTCTAACAATGCAGCAAGGGAAAATGGTTTTAAGCTTTGGGAGATTAGATTCAGACTGCATGTTAGGAAGAAGTTCTTCAGTATGAGGGTGGTAGGACTTGAATAGGCTACCCAGGCAGGTCGTGGGTGCCTGGGAGTGTTCAAGGCCAGGCTGGATGAGGCCTTGAGCAGTTGAGTCTAGCTGAGAGGCATCCCTGGCCATGATGGGGAGGTTGAAGTAGCTAAGGTCCCTCCCAAACTAAGCCATTCTGTTATTCCATGATTCTATGATTCCTTCTGGTTAGTAGGGGTAAATATTCTTCTCTGATCGAGGCTGGAGCCTTAGGTTCTAGTTTTGGTACCATACAGAAAGCATTGGTGCTGTCATGTGTTTACTGTCAGGCTGGATGTGGCTGAACGCACGACTGCATGAAAGAAGCATAACCAGGAGGAAAGGAGAGCTCATTTTCTGCTGCATCTCCTGATCTGACTGGAGCCACGTGGTCTTTAATGACCATCTGTTGATTATTTTTCTCTGGAAGATTGATGGATGTGATTCATGGCCCTTTCAAAACAGAGCTGCTCCCTGACAAAAATGTGAAAGCCTTTGTGAGCATGACAAAAGGAAGTGACTTCCAAAGCAAAGAAGGAAAGAGTGACAGATAAATTCAGATCTCTATTTTTTTACAAGAGGCCTGAAGGCAGTCTGCACAAGGGCCCTGGGCTCTTACTGGGGTCATATTTTTTTATTTTCCTCTATCCTCTTGAGGTATTCATCTGACAAACAGTTGCATACAGTTTTTGTAGCTGTGGGTGTCACTGCATTGAAGGACTTCTCCAAGAGGCTTGTGTCTCTTTAACCAGCTTGTGTGCCAGCATGTGTGCCTTTAACCAAAGATTTTCTCTGACTTCTCCAAGATGATTAGAGAAGAGCAAGGAAAGTTAGAAATCCCATAGCAAGGTCCTGCACCTGGTTCAGGGCAGTCCTCAGTATCAATACAGACTGGGAGATGAAAGGATTGAGAGCAGCCCTGCAGAAGACTTGAAAGTACTGATAGATAAAATGCTGGACATGATCCAGCAATGTGCCCTCACAGCCCAGAAGCCAGCCATATCCTGGACTGCATCAAAAACAGCATGACCAGGAGGTCAAGGAAAATGATTCCCTGCTCTGGTGAGACCTGATCTGGACCACTATGTCCAGCTCTGGAATCTTCAGCACAAGAAGGGCATGAACCTGTTGGAAGGGGTCCAGTGAAGGCTGCAAAAATGATCAGAGGACTGGAACATCTTTTCTCTGGAGAAAGACTGAGAGTGTTGTGATTTTCGATCTGGAGAACATAAGACTCCAGGGAGACCTTATAGAAACCCTTCAATATTTAAAGATGGGGTCAGACACTTTAGCAGGGCCTGTGGTGACAGGACAAAGGGTGATGGTTTTAAGCTACTAGAGGGGAGATTTAGACTAGATATAAGGAGGAACTTTTTTACAATGGGAGTGATGAAATGCTTGACCATGTTGCCCTGGAAGTTGCAACCAGGGAGGTGGTAGAGTCGCCATCTCTGGAGGTGTTTTAAAGGAGACTGGATGAGGCACATAGTGCCATGGTTTAGTTAATTAGAAGGTGTTAGGTGATAGGTTGGACTCCATGATCTGAAAGGTCTTTTCCAGCCCGGTTAATTCTGTGATTCCGTAATTCTGCAATAGAAGCACTTCCGCTGTAAACATTCGTAGTCAGGCAAGGCAGGGCTCTGAGCAGCTTGATCTAGTGGAAGATGTATCTGCTCACTGCAGAGGAGTTGGACTAGATGACCTTTAAAGACTCCTTTCCAACCCAAACTATTCTATGATACTATGATAACACTTCCAGAAGATTCTTATGCCTGGGATCATATGATGGCATGAGGAAAAATCCCTCTAGTCTGAGTCCATCATTTGGGTCTTGTTGAGTGTTCTAATCTGGGGCTGCAGAAAGCAGCTGCTCCTCTGAGCCCTCTCAGAGACTTCCTCTGAGGCTTTATGCAAAGGATTATCAACTACCCTTTGTCACTATTCACCCTATTTCTAGAGTAGAAACAATACTTACATCAGTTGTCGAGAGCTAGCAAAGTTAACGTTGCAAAAGAAAACAGAAAGATAAAATTGAAAAGGGAAAATCAAAAGGCAAAGATGAAAGATTCACTTTTACAAAAATGAGAGAAGAAAACACCACAAATTAATTGCTGCCAAAGTAACTTTTTTTTGCAGCTGAGGCACAGGATGTCTCTGTTTACTCCCAGAATGGGTGGCGGATAAGCAACAGCCGGATAATCTGGAAATTAAAGAAAGGAAAATCCCCAAGTTGGAATGATGTATTGCAGTCATTAGTAACAGCATTTGATGACCCAGCTTTCAGCACATTTTCAAACGCCTGTCTCTGTATGCACTCTCTTATAACAAGAATCATTTTCCTACTTGTTCTTGTGGTGGGCCAACATTGTTCTACTTTCCCTGGGGTGAATCTTGTGCTATGACTGAAGGGGGGAACAGTATGAAGATAATATGGTCTTTCATTGGCCTTGTGTTGCACCAAGTGAGGTTTGGATTAGACATTAGGAAAAATTTCTTCACCAGAAAGGTTGCTGGGCACCAGAACAGATGCTCAGAGAAGTTGTAGTACCACCATCCCTGAAGGTGTTTAAAAGATGTTTGGATAAGCTTCTTAGGGATGTGGTCTAACACTTGTATACAGGGACATACATGGTTGCGGCTGTGTTGATGATCTTGAGGTCATTTCTATGATTCTTTGATTCACAGAAGCAGATCTCACAAGCACATTTTCCTTATGGGGGATGCTCTGACCATCCTTCTTTCAATGGGTGTGTCTTTAACCAAAGGTTTTCTTTTACCTGCTATGCTGAGAGTTATTCTATAATCCCTCATAGAATCATAGAATTGTAGAGGTTAGAAGGGACTTTTGGAGATCATCTAGTCCAACCCACCTGCCAACGCAGATATGCCTAGATCAGGTTGCACAGGAATGTGTCCAGGTGTTTTGCAGAGTAGGAGACTCCAGAAAAGAGGACCTGAACACTGTTAATACCTCTACCTAGTAAAACAGTCAACATAAGGACTGGAAGGGTGAACTGATGTGTATCTCTAGTAACCTGCCTTCACTCTGGGCAAGTATAGTAAATATGACAGCCTTTGGCTACTTCTTCCCACTGCATAGCTCTGTTCTGAATTTTTGACATGAGCTGAGCACATCTGAAAAGAAGCATTTGTCAGGTCAGGAGAACCAAAGGTTCTTCAGCTCATCTCATGCTGCCTTGTCAGCATGTGCTAGCTGTCATTTGCAGAGAGGCTCCCATTCATTAAAATGAGTGGCAGCAGTTGCACAGGCTCAGCTGTCTTTCCAATGTCATGCAGCCTGTGTGGCTTCTCATTGTGCCATTTGAAAAGCTGTACCCACATCAATGTGCAATCTAGCTCCCACAGAGATGTCTCTAGATGAAGTTCTGAGGGTCTGGGGGTTTTCCTCCTAGGGAAACTCCAGCAGTACTTTACTTTTGGGATCTGCATTTATCTCACTTACTTGTTCTGCAGACAAGATGACCACTGTTAAAGACTTTAGATAAACTTCTGCTGGCATCATCAACCAGTAGATAAAATGCACAGTTATTCCTTCAAGCATTCCTAGGGTCCAGATTGAAACAAAAGTCCTACTATCACCTTTGTATAGGGACTACACTTGTAGGAATTAAATTTGTAGGTAGCTTAATCTGGCTACATGAAACCTTTTTAATAGTTTCCTGGGACAAAGTTTTGGGAGCATTCAGATTTTCTCTGTTGGTACAAAGATTTGGGATTCAGATTTTCTCCGTGGCATACAGAGAAAATTGGCTTATTTTAGAATCAAGGAATCATAGAATTGTTTAGGTTGAAAAAGATCTTTAAGACTATCAAGTCTAACTGTTAATAGAACATTGCCATTTCCATCACTAAACCACATCACCCTGCACCACACCTTCATGTCTTTGAAATTCCTCCAGGGATGCTGACTCCACTGCTTCCCTGCACAGCTGTTCTAGGGACTGGCACCCTTTTCAGTGATTTTTTCTTTTCCTAATATCCAAACCTAACCTTCTCTGGTGCAACTTGAGGATATTTCCACTCATCCTATCAGCTGTTAATCAAGAGAAGAGACTTTAATAGGGGCACACCAGATGATCTGGTGATACTTCTCATTGAAATGAGCAACAAAATCATGATACTGAGTCATTGCTGTCAGCTGACCAGGCTGTAAGCAACTTAATTTGACTGCAAAGTTGAAATATCCATCTTTAAAACATAGAATCATAGAATGGGCTGGATTGGAAGGGACCTTAAAGATCAATCTTGCACTACTGAAAAAAAAAAAAAAAACCAAAAAAACCCACCCCAAACAAACTAGTGTGCTTAGATCAGAAAGGATCAAATTTCAGCTTTCCCTCTGAGGGATCAATGAATTTTACTCAGAAAATCTCACAATGTAGGGAAATTACTACATGTAGGAAATTACTACATGTAGGAAATTACTACAGCTGTTGCCCTTGTGTTTCAGCTCAGCTTCTCTTGTGGATCATCCAGCTTCTTGACACCATCTATGAAGAGTTTTGGCATTATGTCGTTGTACTGGATGTCTGGGAAATAAACCATCAGGTGAAATTCAGTGGCATTAAATACGACCATTGCACAGAAGGAAAATAATATTTGTAACTCTGGATGCTCAGTGATGGGCTCTGAACTGGTTATTGCTACTGATGAAAGACATTTGGGGCTTCTAATAGACAGTTGAATGAAATTATGAGCTCATTGTTCTACAGCAATCAAAAAGGGAAATTGAATGTTAAGGATTATTAAGGAGAGTAGAAATCCAAACAGAAATCATCATAATGCCATTGAAAAGACACATTTGGACCTGCATCTGGAATATTGTGTGCAGTTCTTGTCCTTCCCTCTCAAAAGTCTGTGGTGGCCCTGGAAAAGGCTCAGAATGTTACAGAATCACAGAATGGCAGGAGTTGGAAAGGGTCTTAGGAGATCATCTAGTCATACCCCTCTTAGAAGATGAATAGTAAGGAACAGCTGCAGTAGAACAGAAAAGCACTAAATAGAGGTACACACTCGATCTTGAATTGCTGGAGTGTGTCCAAAGAAGGTCAATGAAGCTGGTGAAAGGTCTAGAAAACAAGTCTTCTGAGGAGTGGCTGAGGGAATTTGGGTTGTTTAACATGGGGAAAGGGAGGCTGAGGTGAGACCTTCTCACTCTCTAAGCCTACCTGAAAGGAGGATGCTGTGAGATTTGTGTTAGTCTCTTTCTGCAAGTAACAAGTGATACAACAAGAGGAAATGATTTCAAGCTGTGCCAGGGGAGGTTTAGGTTGGACATAGAGAACAATTTGTTCCCCGAAAGGGCTGTCAAGCCCTAGAACAGGCCACTCAGGGAAGTGGTGGAGTCACCATCCCTGAATGTATTTGAGAGAGCTGTAAATATGCTGCTGGGGGACACGGTTTACTGATAGACTTGACAGCTCTGGGTTAACAGTTGGATTCAGTGATCTTTAAGGTCTTTTCCAACCAAAATGATTCTGTGATTCTATTAAAAGGGATACTTTGCTAAGGAAGTTTGTCAGGAGAGAATCATGATGTGGAGGCATTGATGTGGAACAGAGCAGGTTCTCCACAGGCAGCATGTGGCTGAACTGTGGCACTCCTTGCCACAAGACAATGCTGTGCCTAGGGAAAAGATCATGGAAGAAAACATGAACTGAGATGTCATTTATACACTGGGCAATGTCACTGTCTACCTGCTCAAGGACTGGGTGTTGGTACAATCCTGCACCACTGAGATGGTGGATGCCTCATCCATAGAAACATCCAAAGTCAGGTTGGATGAGGCTCTGAGTAACATGATCTAGTTAAACGTATTCCTGCTAATGCAGGGCTGCGTGGGCTTTAAGGGTCCCTTCCGATCCAAACCATTCTGTGATTCAGTGATTCTGTAATCCTCTCTTTGATTAGATGATGCTTTTCAGCTTGATATTCATTTGCAGATCTGGAGTTTGATAACCATAAGCATCAAATGTCAGATAGCAAATAAGTCGTCTGCCAAAATCTTGGAAAACACTACTTTTTCCTTTCTTTCACATGGTTTTGTGTCTCTTGCAATTTGCAGATGGCATCAAAAGTAGCTTTTGTTGCTCATGGCTCTAAACCCAAAGAGTTAAAATCATAATCTGCTTTTAATTTCATAAGTGAAACAACCAGAAGATAAAGTAAAATTAAAAAAAAAAAAAAAAAGAGAGAGAGAGAGAGAGGAAAAAAAAGATATGCTTCTGGTGGCACAGTTGTGCTCTGGTGGGTTTCAGTTAGACGGGAAAGGCTGATGTCTTACTTTGAGCAACGACATTTGAAACCCTCCTCTTGGGGGGAAATAATATTTTTTTTCACTTTTTAAAGCTTTTCATCCATCAGTTTATGAAGAAATAAGTGCAAGTGATTGTTAATGAACACAACTGAGACTAATTTGTAGACTAGACATTTAACAGGCAAATTAGGGAGCAAATTCTGTACTGTGAAGAATGTGCAATGTCAAATGGCAACAAAGATGAGGGATGGGCGGTGACAGAAGCCAGCAGTAGGAAACAAGCAGTGATGGTGTAGATCCTCCATCCACACAGTAATGATCACAATTAACTTTGTTCATTCGTACATTAACTTTGTTCACTGACATGCCCACAAGGACTGAGGAGCTTTCCTCTAGGGCTACAAAAATGAAATAGCTGAAAATATGACATCTAAGAAGGAGATCTGCAGTGTCACAGAGAGGGGATATGAAAACTATTTTGCAGCCACTAACAACTTCAGTCTAAGGTGATGTACCCATGGTAGATGTCATGGAATCATTTTGGTTGGAAAAGAGCTATAATCTCATCCAGGCCAACTCTCAATCTAACGGTACCATGGCCATTAGACCACATCCCAAGGTATCATGTGTACACTTAACTACTACTACTCTACTCCTGCTGCCTTACCTGTCTACCTGAATTATGTCAGGCTTGTTGCTCTTGGTCTATACTCACCAAGTCTATACAAGATGGGTATATAGACCCAGACTGTCCAAACCAAGCACTGTCCAATAGAATATGATATAAGGTGCATCAAGACAAGATTAGGAAAGCACAGCCTCAACTCCCAAATAACCTACTAAGTTATGAAATAGCAGCAGGAAAAGGATTTTTTCCCCCCAGTTATTATCTACCATAATAACCAAGTGAAAGCTTGTCTTTGTCAAGGCTAAGAGAAGGAAAATGGATGCATAAGGGCAGATATATTCTGTGTGGGTGTGAAAAGAAGACAGGTTAAGTGAGTCGGCCTTGCTCAGGGCAGGATTTGCATGACTAAGCATGGGTGTCTTTACTGGAAGTGCCAGTATCAGAGGTCATCACTGCTGGCTTCCTTTATGGTCAACGAAGAATGAGTCAGTAGAGCCAGGAGTTCTTAGGACATTAGTCATCTCATCTCCATCTTTATTTGATCAGACAATCCTGTCGCATGTGTCAGGTGACATGAGTCTCACCTAAGGACAAGACAGCTCTGCTACTTCTGCAGAGAGTGTAGCCTGCTTAGAAACTGCAATAGGTGCAGTGTCACTTGCTAGGAAAACTTAACTGATATTTGATGATTAAACACAGACTGAACTCTCTGCTCCTGCAGACACATTCCTGGCTTAAACTAGAGGCATTTTGGAAACAGCTTCCTGAGCTGCAGTAGCCACAATCGTGAAGCAAGGCAGGGGAAAGCCAGGGGTGCTCCGTGATATTCCCATGAATGGCTGCAGTTTACCGTTAGAGACAGGTCCTGCATCAAGAAGCCAGGATGCTTCTCAAGGTCCGGCTCAAAGTCCGTGCGAGGTTCATGTCTCCAGATCCGTGTTCAGGTCCCGGTGCAGGTCCCAGTGCAGGTCTGTGCAAGTCCTAGTGAAGGTCCGAGCAAGTCCTGCTCCAATCTGTCCAGCTGCCATATATATACTGAGGTGATTTATTGCCTCCCTGTTCAAGCCCATGGAGGGTGGGAGAAGGCACTTCACACCTATTGTACTAAGCCTCCGGTGACAGAGGTGGGGAGGGAGGAAGATCGTTTCCTACCCCATTCACACCTCTGGTGGGGCAGTGGACTGGGGTGTGCCCTGCCAAAGTTCACACCCCATTCAAACCTCTGGTGGGGCAGCGTCCCACCCCACCACAGTTCACACCTCATTTAAACCTCCGGTGGGGCAGTGCCCTGCCCCGCCACACTGTCTCATCCTAGATCTTGAAGCTCCTGTAACCAGCAGTGTTGGAGGGATTTGAGGCTGTATACAGAAAGATGGTATGACTTTGGGGCACATTTAGGAAGGATGGCAGACACTTCCTAATGAAGCTTTATCGCTTGTGCCTATCCCTTGGATTATTTTTTTTGCCATGTTGAACTGGGTTTAAGCTCTAAATTATGTTTCTTTTATGTCTCTCAATTAATTGGCACAAACAACTCTAGAATGACTGATTTTAGTGCATTTACACACAGAATGACATCATCAACCTGTACCACCCACTGCAGATAAAATGAAGTAAGGGCAATTTCCATCCAGTGTGACCACCAAAGATGTTCAGCAGACCTCTGAGCCAATAATAACTTGCAATACTTAGTACAAGTTATCTGAAAGGGTAAGAAACCTAATCACTGTGATCATAAGTCTGGTGGTTTTCACCACCTCCCTGGAGCTCCTCACTTATACTTCTCTAGTAAGCTCACAAACATGAAAATTCACTAGGTTCAGATTAGTCTGAGGTGTATAATTGGACTTACCTAAATATGAATGAGGAGTTCATGTTCCATTATCTACCAGACTGAATATTTTTTTTTTTCCTTCAGAAGATGTGTTCCAACTACTTTAGTTCAAATGGGCCCTGCTACCTCTGCATCACAAATTTCAGACGCAATGTAGATTAGGCTTCCCAAGATCATGAGATCATTTTCAGACCATAAATACAGAACATCCTACAGACTCAACGGACTGTTACCCACTGGTCCAATAACTTAACTTTTCAACACAGTGAACTTCCAGTTTGTTAAAGAAAATATCAAACAAACTTAAATACATCCAAACTTTGTCAGTAAACTAAAACTGCTGACTCGATGGTTGTGTTTTTTTTTTTCCTCAGTTGAGACTTGGTTTAATCATGTTGTTTTGCAGGAATGGGGTATAATTAGAGAACCAGTGAGCATGTAACTCTGAATTTATTATACAAGCAGCTATGAAAATGACTGTCTTCAGCACAAAATGATTGAATGTCATTAAGAAGAGTGAATCCAAGGGTGAGACCCCAGTGGGATGTCCTCACATGGGAAGGCATAATTGGATAAAGTAGCATGGGGCCATGAAAACCCAATTTGCCTCTTTCTGATGCTTACACGGACTTCCTCCTGACATCTCCATCAGCTGTGGAACTGGGAAGTCAATGAGATAGATAAATCATTGGGATGATCTCTACCATATGTGGGCAAGTTATTTTGGTGAAAACAGAAAAGAATATGTAAATGCAGCAAAAGGCAGCATATTGGTTCTAATATGTGTTTCTGCAGCTACCAACTCATTTTAGCTGCTTTGGCATGATTAATGAACTGAGTGCTGGTGAAGATAAACTTGTACCTTAGGAATCACCAATTCCTTTACTGAGCCACATTTCAGCATCCCCACTTTGAGCAGTAGCTCTAGTGCTAAGTCCTGCACTTAGGTCACAGCTTCTAGTTTCTTGTGCCTTCATAGCAAAGAAGTTTTTCCTTAAGCATAAGTGAAACCTCCTGTGTTCTAGTTTGTTAACCCTTGTTCTGTTGCTGGACACCACTGGCAAGAGTCTGTCCCTCTTTCCCCTCCTTTATTGATCAACATTGATAAGATGCCCTTTCAATTTGCTCTTTTCCAAGGTAAACAATTCCAGGTCTCTCGGCCTCTCTTTATAAGAGATGCTCCAGTCCCTTAGCATCTTTGGGGCCCTCCATTGGACTCTCTCCAGTAGTTCCCTGCCTCTCTTAGACTGGGGAGCCCAGAACTGGACCTAGTACTCCAGATGTGACCTCCTTAGGATTAGGTAGAGGAGAAGCAGAACTTCCCTCAACTGACTGACCACACTCTTCTTCATGTAGCCAACTTTGCATTACTGATTTGCATTTTTATCAAGAGATTTATCCTTAACTGTGCATGACCTTGTGAACACATTTCTTGGAGCTTATATGTGTTCATATGTAAAGATTTCCATATGGATGTGCGTATGCTTTCATATCTAAGTGTGTGTTGATGACTGTGAGCCAAGGTATGCAAGTGATTCCTCTGCAGAGTTTAATTTACTGCTGGAAATAATAAGGTGATTTTCACTTGCACATCAATTCCCTGCCTGCTTGCTGCCTCTCCTGCAGTGTGAGGACACAGACACTTGTTAGTTTGAGCTACTGCCCTGAACTGTCAAGTTTCTCTCTGGCCAAGCAGTAGGCAAACTTGAAAGTGCTGCTTTTTCTGAACCCAGATAGAGTATTTTAGCTGATTTAGGGCATTGATTATGCAGGACTGGGGGCACCTTGTACCTTCATTTTATATTACTACTGTTTTATCTGTTCTACCTGTTCCCTCTTTTTTCTCCTAAATGTCTCTGCCTGCTGAGGAAATATTGGGTGAGGAAAACTTTCCTGAAAGGTGTTGAAGGAAGATCAAATTAAGTTCAGTAAGGGCAAACATAGAGGGAGGAATGCACCTGGGGTGGAATAACCCTCTGCAGCAGTACAAGTTAGGGGTTGACCTGATGGAAAGCAATTCTTCAGAGAAGGACCTGGGAATATTATTGAACAAGTTCACCATGAACCACCAATGTACCCTCATGGCCAAAGAGGCCAACGGTATTCTGGGGTGTAGCAAGCAGGTTGAAAGAGATTCTCCTTTCACCCTGCTCTACTCTGGTGAGACCACATATTCTGAGTCTGGTTCTGGGCTCTCCAGTTCATGGGAGACAGGGAACTACTGGAGAGAGTTCAATGGAGGGTTAATGAAGGTGATTAGGGGACTGGAAAATCTCTGCAAGAAGAAAAGTGAACAGAGTTAGACACGATGAACATTAAAAGTCCCTTCCAACCTGATGCATTCTGTGAGTCTGTGTGAAAGGCTGAGAGACCTGGAGCTGTTTATCCTGGAGAAGACCAAGAAGGAACCTTCTCAATGCTAATCAGTTTCTAAATGGCAGTGATTATCATGGGGCTGGACTCTTTTCAGGGGTGCCCAGTGACAGGAAAAGGGGGAAACAGGCATAAACAGAATGAAGGAGGTTTCACTTGAACTTACATTTAAACTTCTTTCCATTGAGGGTGATGGAGTGCTGGACCAGGCTGCCCAAAGAGGTTGTGGAGTCTCCTTCTGTTGAGACTTTCAAAACACTTCTGGACCTGTTCCTATGCAAACTGTTATAGGCATACTTGTGTTAGCAAGGGGTTTGGAATAGATGACCTCCAGGGGTTGCTTCCAACTCATTCTATTTTGTGATTTTATGATAAATTCTCCCTGGAGAACAAGTTTGTGGCTATTGCATGCAGCTCTTCATGCCAGGGCCTACAAGTGCAAGGTCACCAGCTCTGTGGTACTCTAGAATCAGATCAGCCTTACAAATACTTTTTATTTTAGATATGAGAAAGTTGTCTAAGACCCTGACTGAAAAGAACATGGTTATTACCTTTGTGGGGAGAGCAGCTGGAGCATAACTGATGTTCAGCAATATGACAAAACTCATATGGTGTTAAGCTTTTTGGGGAAGGGTTTGTCCTTTAGCAATATGTTGATATAGTGTCTGGATGCTACCACAGTCTGAATGCAGTGAATTAATGTAACATCGATACGATGCAACCTTATTTTTCATGCAAAGTACAATGGAAAAATATTTCTAGATTCTAATTTACTCCTGGAATTACTAATTACAACTATTTGGCCATAGAAATATGCGCCTTCAATATCAAATGCACGTTGGGCAGGCTACCCAGGAAGATATCATTTCCATAGAAAGAATAAAAAATGTGAAGTGTCCTCTGGAGGGGGAAATCATATCTCAATAATCAATGAGAATGTTTTGCAAAGGGCTGTGAAGTCTGCATCACCAAAAGAGCCTTGTGATAGCAGCATGCATGAGGCTGTTAAGAAATTGCCTGGTTGTGGATGAAGCATCAGCAGTAATGTGGTCAGCAGGATGTCCTGGTTTAACACAGCCCACTCACTCTCACAAGACCTCCCCTCCCCAACCCCCACACAGACAGGATGAAAAATAATACAAAGAAAACTCCAGGTTGAGATGAGAAATGGAGACAAATAATTTAATGAGATGATAAAGATGCACAATCAATTTAGTATATTTGCAGCAAAAAGGTGAAGCAGCAGTAGAAGACAGAGACCTATCCCCCACTCCCTGGCCCACAGCCAGCCCAAAGACCAACACCCCAAATCTGGAAACTGAAACCAGCAACTGGAACAGGAAGCCTCTCATGTTGCAATGGGAACTGCAAGCCCCTCCAGCCAGCACTTTCTTTTTGAAGCTGGCATGACAGCAGCATGGTATTGAATATCAGCAGCAGATTTAACTCAACCCATGACACAGGACCAGGGAAGCGATTGTCCCAGTACTTGGCACTGGTGAGGCCACACCTTGAATACTGGATTCAGTTTGGGGCTTCTCACTACAGGAAGAATATTGAGGTGCTGGAGCATGTCCAAAGAAAGGCAATGAAGCTGGTAAAGGATCTAGAACTCACATCTTATGAGAAACAGCTGAGGGAACTGGGGTTGTTAAGTCTCTGGAAGAGGAGGCTGAAGGGAGGGGAGACATTCTGGCTCTCTACAAGTGCCTGAAAAGAGGATGGAGCAAGGTCTTCTCCTAAATAACAAGTGATAGAACTAAAGGAAACAGCCTCAGATTGTGCCACGGGAGGTTTAAGTTGGACATTAAGAAAAAAATATTCCCCAAAAGGCTTATCAAACACTGGAACAAGCTTGCCCAAAGAAGTGGTGGAGTCCTCACCCCTGAAGGTATTTAAAAGACAACTAAATGTTATGCTGAGTGACATGGTTTAGTCATGACCTAACAGTGACATCACTGGACTCAATGATCTTAAAGCTTTCTTCCAACCACAATAATTCTGTGAAGTGTTGCAATGCTGTAATGGGCTCAAAGACACTGAAGTGACCAAATTCAGGCAGATGTGCTGAGTTGTGAACACTCTGTTCACTAGCGGTAGATATCAAGAACATGATTGTACGTGGCTTGGAGAAAAGTAGGTAGCAGCAATATGATGAAGTGTGCACTTAATGTACAGCTGTTTGAGTTAGTTATGATGAGAAAACTGTGAGGAACAAGAGATTTGAAAGCTTTGCTGAGGAAATGCCTATTTAGTAAAAAGAGGCCTTTCTTTACAATTTTTGTTGGGTAAACAAACAAGCAAATGATCTTTTACACTTAAAACTACTGAACAGTTCTACGTTTTGATTTATGAAAGCCGACTGTAGCTGGCAAATATCAACAGATAAAAGTTTGGAAGATCTCATATGGGAATATCTGGAGCAATAATTCTCATTAAACTTGCAGTTAATTTGAAAATTTAGCAGCAACAAATGACATTTTTAAAACTATTTTGTGTAACAGGCACTTTCACAGGATGAGGGTAATTCAGAAAATAAATTTTATTGGATATTTTTAGTAGGAAACTATATTAAAAAATGTTAAATCATTTTTAGCAGATAATCATGATATCAGGATATTCAACTATTGGTATGCAAGGAAACACAGAGGCTGGAAGAGATATATCTCCTAGGGAACCCACTAAAAATACCTTTAGGATTATTAATGTTATAGATAAAGAAAATTAAAAGAGCACTGACAGAATGGGAGCAGGTGGTGAAGAAAGAGGCCCATTCCCTTGTGTCTTCTATAAAAGATTTAGGAAATGACCGATTTACTTTGGTAGATCAGACTGTGTGAGTCTGTCAGGCCCTCAGACTTTCCCCTGTATGACTGCCAGCTTGAATCTCTGTATTTCTTGGATTCCCATCCCCACCTAGATTGTGCAAAGCATCCAATGGAAGTGTAACATCACCTTTCACTCTTTTTTTTAAGCTCCACAGAAACCCCACTTCTGTCACCTTCTCACTTCATTTTCCACCTCACTAGAGGTTGGAGATAAGGTTCATCCCTGGTTCATCCCCAAAATATTTGCCCTGTGGCAGAGAAATGTCACTTTTTTTCTGGAGAGCTTCTGTGTCCTACTTTCTATCCACCAGTTACAGCCTTTTGGCTTTCAATCTTTGATCTGTTGGCCTGGGGGACAATTAATGCTGATTAAAATAGGGCTAAAACTTTTTTACATTTTAATTTTTTTTTAAGTAAGTCTCTTTATTCTTTTCTTTTCTTTTCTTTTTTTTTTTTTTTTCTTTTTTTCCTCTAAACTTCATGGCCAAACCTGAAAAGCAGGGTTTCAGAGAACATTTTGTCAGAATCTCCTTAATTTCCTTGATTCTGAAAGTATTTTCTGAGTGTTGTCATAGAATAATGGAGTCATAGAATCATAGAATAGTTTTGGTTGGAAAAGACCTTCAAAACCATCAAGTCTCACCATTAAATCACCATGTCCTGTGAGCCACAAATAGAGAATCACTTTCAAAGAAATGGAGAATCACCTTCAAAGGTCTCAAAAATGTGTCAGGATTTGTTTTCTTTAATTTTTTTTTTTTTATTTTTTTTTTTAATGTAAGACCTTTCTTCTTAAAGCAAGGCTAAGCTCTTCATGGAGGGTGTGGGTGGACTGGTATTTTCACACCAAGGTAACGCTGTTAGAAGGCAAATCATTAGATGGCCAAAACCTTTTGAAGACAGATTTCTGGCACTTAACTCTCCTCCTTCATCTGCCCTAAGAGGCTTTTGACAATGCTTTACATTTTTTTAAGTAGGCAGCACAAAACTACAATGGAGTGAGTGACCTTGCTAGAGCTCAAAAGAGTGGAGAGGTAGCCTTGGGTGAAGATGAGTGCGTGTCTTGTAAGCTACGGTCCTCCTCATGTATCTGAGCAGGTTCCAGTAGGTATCTTTTAGATGCATTCATTCATTTTGACAATGTAATTCATTTTGACACCATAATTCATTTTGACACCCAGTGCCACTCTGTAAGAGCCCACTTTTAAAATTCATCTTCACTGTGACTCTTTATCTTGCTTAGGAAAATGTCATGTGAAACATTGGCCAGAGCCTTTCTGATGCCAGCATGTAGCATCTGCTGCTTCTCCCCTGCCCAGAAGACCCATTACCCTGTCTTGGGAAAAAAACCCGAAACTGCAATTGTCTGATGTAATTAATTCTGATAAACGGAAGATATGGAGCTAATACAGGAACCAAGATAATAACTCAAATCTGGGAACTATGCTGAGACAAAAGGAAACAGCAAAAAGATTTCATGTAGCTAGCACAGGTTAAAATAGTGGAAATTCCTGGGAAGTTGGAAGGTTACATCAGAAACTCTCTTAGGGTTGTAGAGATCATCATCAGATCACATGGAGCAATTGTGCTTGCTAGCACCTTGGCCTAGCTATCTTTTTGTGGCTTGCTTTCGTTTTGCTCATTAGAAAATCTCAGCTGCAGAAAGCTTGAACAGAAATCAAGACAAAGACCTAGAACCATTCTCAGTCAAGTTGGATTTGAGTTTCAGCAACCTAATCTAGTTAAAGATGTCCCTGCTCACTGCAGAGAGGTTGGACTAGATGATCTATAGAGATCCCTTCCGAACAAAACCACTCTATAATTCTATAAAGCAAGACAGATGCCATCAACCTTACCAGTCCTTCTTCCTTCCTTCTCAGGTCTTGCTGGGGTCAACAATAGCTTTGCTATTGGGCTACAATTTCATATGAGATGCTCCAAAAATGACTTCCCTTCCAGCCATACCCCACCTTTATTTAGAGACACAAGTCCTGAGTAAGACAATGCTTCACCTTGCCAATGCTCCATCACTCTCCAAACAGCAAATCCAGTCACCAGCAACCAATCCCACTTCTTCCCCTCCCCTCCACCAACCCACCCGCTTGCCAAGAGCAAGAAGAGCCTCCCTCTTCCCAATGTCCTGCTGCTCTAATTTGAAACAGTTTTCTCACAAAGTCTAGACATTTCCTGAATTGCATGTAAAAACCTTTGCTTCTGCTTCTGCCCCATTAATGCTGCAACTCCAGGCCCAACAAGGCTGATGTTCTGCCATCAGCTCTGGGTGAATTACAGCTGAGATGACAACCATGCCACTCCTTGGCAGTGGCTCTATGCCCCTTTCTTCCTGTATTTTCCTGTGTGGAAGGAAAGAAATTATAAATTCCTTTGAGGCTTGTGTCTGTCCCATTGCAGCAAAAATTAACTGGTTGGGAAAATTCAATGCAAATTGGGTAGATTCTCCAATAGATAGTTGATAGCATCATCCTGCAAGTGCCTGAAAACCCATACTCTGAGACTCTCAGGGTGCCCCTGTTGATTGTGTCATAGATGTAAAAGATGAAAGAAAGCTAATGGGGCAATTAGAAAGTCTTTTGGTGCCTCATTTACTTTCTGTAGAGCCTTCCTTGGCATTAATTTCAGTCTTGCTCCCAGAGTCACAAGTAGGTCTATTTGCAATATCTTCTTTTAAAGTTTTCTATTAGATAAAGATGATTTTTCCCTCAAACAAACAAAAAACCCCATTGTTATAATTTTCAAAATTTCCTGGATTTAGTGATATCTGGAGAAGCCTTTCTAAAGATCTATAAGCATTCAGTTTGCATTATTTATCTTTTCCCTCTCTGCTTTTCTGCTTTCCTCTTTTTCCTTTGCCTGCTGATGACAACAGCAAAAATAATGAAAACAAAACAAAAGGGAAAAAAAAAAAAGAGAAAAGGAAGAGAGGAACAGGGGACATCAAGATATGTTTTATTCACATTTACCACTCTGTAAAATCAAGAAGTGAACTAAGCCAGAGCATTGCATTGGATGCTCATGGTCATTGACTCATCCCATTGGAAATACCTCTTTTCCCCACTCATCCCAGGGTCACAGAATGGTGGGGGTCATATGGAACCTCTGAAGGTTATTCAGTCTAGCCCCCCTGCTAAAGAAGGGTCCCCTAAGGAAGGTTGCCCAGGACTGCAGGCAGGCAGGCATTGAAAATCTCCAGAGAAGGAGACTCCACAAGTACTTTGGGCAGGCTGATCCAGTGCTGAAAGAAGTTTCTCTTTATGCTCAGATGGAACCTCCTGTTTTCCAGTTTGTGCCTCTCGTTCTGTCATTGGGCACCACTAAAAAGAGTCTGTCCCTGCTCTCTGGCACTCACCCTTCAGATACCAATGAGCATTGGTAAGATTCCCTTTCAGGCTGTTCTTCTCTGGGCTGAACAGCCCCAGGTCTCTCAGCTTCTTCTTGTAAGAGAGATGCTCCAGTTCCCTCAGCATTTTTGTGGCCTCCACTGGACTCTCTCCAGTAGCTTCTTGTCTATCTTGAACTGAAGAGCTCAGATCTGGACATACACTATTGCAGTTGTGACCTTACTAGGGCAGAATAGAGGAAAGGAGAACCCTCCCTGACCTTCTAGCCACACTCTTTTTCATGCACCCCAAGAGATCATTTGCTTTCTTCACCATGAGATCACATGATTAGATGTTAATAATGTAACTATTTATTCTTTTTACCGTGTGCTTCATCCATATCTCCACCTTGTAATGTTGTCATCCTTGCTGAATCAAAAGCTTTGGGAAGGTTTGCTGATTTGTATTTAAGTCAGAAGAATGCAGAAAGCAGCTTTGTGACACCAGGTTGGTTTAATTCCAGTTAAGCAGACATGTGATGTCCACCTTCCCATGCACTCTGTATCTTCTTTCACATTTGAAGGTTTCTCAAAAGCTGACCCCAAAAGGTAATGCAGTCATTTGCCCTGTGACTCCACTCTGACTAAACACTGAATGCTGTTTCAGATTGCACAGGAAGGTGATGGAGGCTCCATCCCTGGAGACATTCAGTGTCAGGCTTGATGGAGCTCTGAGCTACCCGATGTAGTTGAAGGTGCAGGGGAGTTGGACTAGATGACCTTTAAAAGTCCTTTCCAACCCAGTTCATTCTATGAATCTATTCTATGATTCAATGTATTTCCATCAGGAGATATGCATCACAGTGCTCTTGGTTCCTGAATGACTGCAAAAGGCTTTGTCACCCAAAGGTGGTATTAGTTCCCCCCCTTTATTGTTATTGCAAAGAGATAAAAAGAAATAGTCATAGTACACTTTTTCTTAGCCATTATAAGCCAGCCATTTCCACCCAGTTCTAGGTCTCATATCATCGCCAGGTTTAGATTTCTCTCCCAGGTGCATGGCCTTTTAATTGATGTCTTCACTTTTTTTTCCTGTATGGCTTCTCCACACTTCAGATATCATTATTCAGCTCACTTCTTATCACTCTCCTTTGTCATCACAAGTTATTACACTGTGCTTGGGTTTCTAATCAGCATTTTCAGGTTGCACACAGTGTGAGGTGTGTGGTGATTTACCAAGCAAGAGCACTGAATTTTGCAACCCTGCGTCACTGGGGAAAAACAAGCAGACTGCTACCTAACTTGTCATGATTTTAGGATTAATCCTGACTCCTAGTTCTGCAGTCTTTCTTGGACTGCTCTCTTTATGTCCTCCACAAGGAAATTCTGGTGATGCTCTTCAGAAATGTTCAAGCTGGACCTGTCACCACAGGTCTTTTTTAACATGAGCTCACCACCTCAAATGTAATGCTTGTGCAGAGCACCAGGAAATATTTGTTTTGTTGTTTGTTTTGTTGGGTTTTTTTTCCTCATGTCTGCCCTACTGTCAGGCTTCCTGACAGGACCTGAGTCCCTGAGAAGTTAAACCCATTTGGTGTAAAATGTCCATATTGATTTCTGTGCTAGAGTCCAATCCACAGTGCCCATTATGATTCATGTATTAGAATCACAGACTTCATAATCATGAAATGGTTTAGGTTGAAAGGATCTTGAAGATCAGCTAATTCCAACCTCCTTGCCATGGTCAGAGGTACCTTCCACTAGGCCAGTTTTCTCAAAACGTCATCTAAACTGACCTTCCAAGGATGGTGCATCTCCAGGTGACCTGTTTCAGTTTCTCACCACCCTCACAGTGAAGAATTTCTTCCTAATATCTAATGGTGAGTTTTATGGTGGCGTTCTCCTACCCTCCACTTCACCTATGTGAAGTTGTCATCAGAAAGGCTGAAATGGTCCTGGGCACTGAATAAGCATAGCATGGCCTATTGATGAGTGAATATTCCTACTTTGTCCTTCTCAATCCCACAGCCTGAGGAGTCTTTATCTCTGAGCTAGGTCCAGCTCCTGGACTCCTTTTGCTCTTTGATGGTTCAGCCAATGAGTATGCATTTTGGGAAGGAGGAAAATATCTAAAGGATGAGTAGTTGTAACCATTAGATAATGCACTAAGGTCTTTCCAGTCATACTTTGGAACTCAAAGTAGACCTTTGGATGGTCTCAAATGGGGATTCACATATGGAATGCTTCCGTGTGGTGAAAGATCTCGTGTCCCTTCTGCCAACATCTGGGATCTTTAGCCTCATATTCTCTAAAGAGTGTCAAGTTTAATTAATTACAAATAAAACCTTCCAGGGTAGGTAGCCTTGCTGTGCTTTCAGTGCTGTTTAATATTTTCATCAATGACAAAAGGGGGTTGGGGTAGATGACCTTCTAATGTCCCTTTCAATCCAAAGCATTCTATGATTCTATGCCACTGGGAAAAGCAAGCAGAGATAGCTGAGTCAATGTGTGACCATCACATGGGAAACATACAGTTGGACGTGTCTTTCATAAGCTGTTTTGAGCCCAGTTCTTGGTTTTATTTGCATAGATAGAAGGAAATTGTGGGTATGGAAACTGAGATACTTGTCTCTGCTTCTGTACAAAGCTGAGATTGATTCTCCTCCAGCCAAACTCCACTGTCATAGTGTCAGATTCCTATCTTCTACATGCAGATTACTTGGTGAAGGAACATTGTTTAGAGAAGCCTGGAAGCCCAGCTCCAGCAGATCACTCTTTCCATCAGCCTAACAACCTTGTCTGTTACAGCTGGTGCTCATGAACACTTAGGGTAAGAGCATGAAATGGGAAGTATAAAGAGATAATATCTTACATTTCCTGGGATGGAGGACATCTGATTAAATAAATATCTTGTTTAAAATAAATGGGGAATAAATTGAGTCAGTAAATGGAGAGCCAATCAACACAGACAGTGGACTCCAGGCCATGATTCATCTGATCCTGAAGCAGATTTATTAAAAAGGTCAGGTGACTCATTCCTTAAAAATGTCTGTATCTCTGCATTAATTATAAAGATAACTTACTTTGATATATTCAGCCTTGATTTTCTAGACATCTGCAGCTACCTGGCTTGAGCCAAACTCGAGCTGATTGGTTACTTCTTGAAGCTGGAGAAGTGTGGAGGAATTATTCCCCTCTTAGATATACAGCTGGTAGATGATGCCTGGCATAGAACTTCTTCATGCATTTGATCATCCCACAAACACTTTCTTACCTATTTTCTTTCCAAGGGAGCCCAAAACATCTGGGACAAACATTTCCAATGTTCTCTGGCTACTAGCCAGAATATTTCATCCCTCTTGAGTGTGTTCTGGACGTTGGATAGCCTTCAAATTTTACTGTTCAGGTTGCTGTGCACAAGGTCCCATCAGTGACTGCCATTCTGTCCTGGACATGGGAAGTCAAACATTCTCTTTTGGCGTTGTTGTTGACTTACACTTGATAAATTCACTCTAGCACTTAACACTTAAAGACTTTTGTCTTTCGTGGTTCCACAGTTTCTAGGAGGATTTGCTTTGTAGTCTTTCCAGAGACTTAAGGTAAGGTGACTGGCATATGCTACCTAGATCCTCCTTTTTGCCTTTCTTAAAGCTGCTTGTAGACATCAAGTATTGTATTCCTCTGATTGCCTTGACCCTTCATATATGCTAAAGAGTGCCCTCACCATGACATCACAGGATGTTAGGGGTTGGAAGTGACCCAAGATCACTGAGTCTAGCCCCGCCACCAGAGCAGAACCATACAATCTAGCACAGATCACATAGGAATGCATCCAGACAGGTGAACTTGCTCAGCACCTTCAGTTACATGGTCCCACGGACTTGTGTATATCCTGTTTGCTTAAGCAGCCTCCAATTCTGTCTTTCTCTAGCATGTGTAGAGGAAGGTCTGAGTAAATTCTAGGACAAAGACATCACTGACTACAGAGAGTTTATCACGTTGTATAGGTGAGGGAAGAGGGAGAGACAGTTGCCTTGGCTGGTAGCTTAGACAGGACAAGAGGAAATGGCCTCAAATTGTGTCAGAGGAGTTTTAGATTGAGCATTAGGAAAAAAATTTTAAAGGGCTGATAAGTGCTGGCCCAGGCCAGCCAGGGAAGTGGTGGAGTCTCCATCCCTGGAGGGATTTAAAAGATGAGTAAATCTGGTGCTGAGTGACATGGTTTAGTGGTAACTTAGAAGAGATAGGTTATTGGTTAGACTCAATGATCCAAATTGTCTTTTGCAACATAAACAGTTCTATGATTCTCTTTTATTTCTAGCAAAGTTCCTGCTGTCCTTGCTGCCATGACTAAAACTGTCACCCTATACCACAAAAAAAAAAAAAAAAGTTAAAAAGATTGGCACCATTGTATGAAATAAATAAATAAATGTAGTTAAATGAAAGAGATGAGATTCCCACCATGAAATATATATTGCCTCTGAGTGAGGAATGAGCTGCCCCATGAGTAAGCTGAACCATCCAGCTATATTTCACTCTTCCATTTGAATGCTGAAGAGAACAGAGCTGGGGCAGGACATCAAGATCAGCATGTAAATAAAAAGTTTGGCAGCTGTGGAGACCCAAGGAGCTGACTTGCATAAACAAAACAAAAAAAAACAAGTGAAAAAAAAAAAAAAGGGGGGGGGGAGGGGAGAAAAAAAAAGAAAGCAAAACAAAAAAAAAAAAACCTTAGGCTAGATCTGTTTTGGTGGGTGACAGTTGCAGGATCATCTGGTAAGGCCAGTTACTGTGTCCCAGTGTAGTGCCTTGAATGGGAAGGAGGATAACTGAAAGGCAACAGCTTCCCCTTATGACATGCTTGGTGCCGGATTTCAACTGCTGACAGAGAGCCAAAAAATTCTTTGGGACAGTATCTCCTTATGACTTTGCTGACCTCAGAGGGAAGGTGCTTTATGGCAAAGGTGATTTTTGCATCTATTACTCTGAATTGAATTTGAATCACAGAGCTACAGGTGTGGAAACAAAGGTTATAGCCATCCCTACAGGTGAGTTTTATAAGAGTTCAGGTTGTTCTGGCCATAAGAAGTCCTTTCTAAAGGACAGAAGAAGATTGCTTCCAGTCATTGGGGCTGGAAGATCTGCTGACATAACTTTCTGTGCAAGAAGACCATGCAATTCTAGATTTTGAACACTATCCCTAGTATCTTCATTTTTCCAAGCATCTAAACCCTGCTTGATGTTGGCTGTGTGATAAAATCTTATCACAGTAAGGTAGTGTGATACAAATCCTGTCTGGTGAGGCAGTGTGATAAAATTCCATCCTGGCGAGTATAACTCTGAATGGAATTTGGTTTCATCTTCTCTTGGAGTCTTTAAAACTCTTGCTTGCTCACCTCTCCCTATTCCTTTCAGAAGCTGAGAACTTCAGGTTATCTTTCTAGAGACTTTCAAAATGAACAGCAGAAAAGTGTAGTTTAATTAACAACTTGCCACCATCAGCAAGAGTTAGTTTTAGCACAGACTAATTCATTTTGGAGTTGGATATTTCTGTTACAAGTAAGGCAGCAGTGAGCATGATCTACAGTGCTTGTAAATTTTACTGGCAATAATTTCTAGTATTCTTTGAAAATCAATTCCAGGTTCTATTAGTTTACTCCTCTCTTCCTATTCATCCCCCCTCCCATCCCCCTTCCCTTCAGATTTCGATCATGGTACTTGTAATAGTTTTAATCCATTACCTGCATAATTCCAATTATCATTCCATACTTCTTTTATGACCTTTAATTTTACTGCTTTTTTAGTATCCCCATAGTTAAAAGGTAGAGTCCCTCTGTAAATTGAATGAGGAAGTGGATGCTAAGGAATCTTGAGAAGACTCAAGTGTGGACAAACCTAACTTTTGCAGATGACTGTCTTCATAGAATCATAGAATTCATTTGGTTGGAAAATACCTCTAAGATTGTTGAGTTCAACTATTATCTTAACACCAGCATGGTCGTTAACCCATGTCCTGAAGTGCCACGTCTGTTTTGAACACCTCCAGGGATGATGACTCCACCACCTCCCTGGGTGGCCTGTTCCAATGCCTGACTACTCTAGCCATGAAGAAATTTTTCCTAATATCCAATATAGACCTCCCCTGGTGCAACTTGAGGCCGTTCCAAATGGAGCTACCTCCATCTGTCTTTTCCACCCATCCTTCGGTCTGGTCTTGACAATGCCTCTCATGCAGGTACATGGGAAATTTGCAGTGGATGTGATTGTTGGGAGGAAGGATATCGGACAAGCAGTGCTCCACCTGTTCTGCTTTCTCACAACAGGAGGCCAGCCATGCATGGAGAATGGTAATTACCTATTGTAAATCAAGAAAAGCCAGTCTGATGTATTGAATTTTTATTACCCCTTTCTCTGCCTTTTTTCCTTCCTCCTCTTCTTTTGGCAGGGTTAATATTCATACAGATGTATATGGAGATGTGCAGAAGGAGAAAAAAAGGTTTTTTTTAGTAATGCTGCAGGAAATCGATTACTGTTGTTATTTATAACATGGTTCTTTCATCACCCCAGATGAGGTGACAAGTGGTGCCCCAAATGGTGCAGCCTATGAGCAAATTCACATCTTTTCACTCCCGATCAGGGCCTTCAATGGCAAAGACATTATTAAAGACTATTTTGAAAACTACTTTAAAATATAACCACAGGGACCACTTTGAGGAAAGAGACGGTGATGAAATTGAACAAATCCAACTCATGGCTGTGGGGGAATTTCTACTTTGTCCTTCACTGAATTCCAGGCAATATTCCAGAGTCTGGCACACTTCTGTGTTAACCTTGTCCTTGTCAAGGCTTTCACACCATCTTCCACAATTCTGAAGTACACCTGAAGAACTGAGTCCCAAAAGTACCTGTTCATTCCCATTGTCTATGAAAAGCATTTTCGCTAATAATTTAGATGCAGAAGTGTCTCCTGTGTTCCTATGAAATCAAACAAGATTAGCCCTACCTTAGGACACCATCTGATGAAAGAGAAATTACTGAAGCAGAAAGAGATTGAAATGGCTGTTGGCAGTAACAGGGCCACAAGCTGGTAGAAATAACCAAAAAGATGGAAGGTATGGAGAATCCTTCACAAGAGCCATGAGAGGGGCAGAATACAACAGTCACAGAAATTAAAAGAGGCACTCTGCTTTATTTTAATAATAGAATCATCAAATTGTTTTGATTGGAAAAGATATCTAAGATGGAGTCCAGCCATCAACCTAACACTGCCATGCCCACTAAACTGTGTCTTCAAGTGCCATGTCCACATGTTTCTTGAACACCTCCAGGGATGGTGACTCTACAGCCTTCCTGGACAGCCCATTCCAATGGCAGACCTCTGTTTTAGTCATCAAATGTTTCCTAATGTCCAACCCAAACCTCGCGTGGCACAATTTCAGGCCATTTCTTCCTGTTCTACCACCTGATAGTAGGGCGAAGATACTGACGCCTCACTCCAAGCTCCATTCAGGGAGTTGTAGATAGCAATGAGGTCTGGACATGTGTAGCTTTTGGCTGATAATGACAGAGCAGTGTTGAGAATGTCTAGCTTCTCTTGGCATGAGGAATGGACAGGAACACATCTAAGCAAGCATGTTTGTGTTGCAGAGTGTAATTTCCTCATGATGAAGTGTTTGACTCAAAAAACTTATCCAAATGAATATTTAGCACCACAAAGTACTTCAAATGAGAGAAAGCCAGGCCCTAGGAGATACAAATCTGCAGCTCTACTCTTGGCCCATCAGGCTTTCTTGTCCCACAAGTTTCTCCATGCCTTGTTTCATTTTCTTGTGTAGAAAAGTGAATGTTTCCCCTTCACCCCCTCCTTCATCTCTGCTGGCCATGTGAAATTGCTTTCAGAGCTTGCTCTAGGGTGAAAGTGCTTTGTAGCTTTGTAAAAGAGGCATGTGGCAAAGCACAGAGAGTTTCAAGGAACAAAGAGCCAGAACAAACAAACCCATTTTCATATCTGCTGCTGAATGTCTTTCAGCCTCCAGCCTTGTTATTCTTCCCCTAGAATTAGAAAAACCTGCTAGCAGAAAGTGTGCTTGCTCTTTGACAGTTAACAGCATATTATTTAGACTGATATGGCAATTCTCTTCTCCCCTTAATAATACCACTTTGCATTTATATAGCAGTTATATATATATTTATACATATATTTTTGCAGTAGATAGCTAAACTGGATTTTTTTTCAGGAGGCTCTGAAATAAAGTGTGGTGTTCAACGGCTCTGATATTCAATGACCAAGTGGATCTCTGATCTCAAACACAGTTAAGAGATCTGCAAAGAGCCTGCCTGTCAAGAAAATAGAAGGAATATTTAAATTCCCCTTCATCTACAACAGTACTGGGGGTAATAGAATCTATTTCCCAGATCATTGATTCACAGGATTAAAAAAATCCAAATCCAAGCCCAAATTGCTCTTGTGCCAATAAGTATACAAGGACTAGAAAGAAAGACTTTTTGTGGCACTATATGCACACTTGGTATTATATATTTTAAGGAGTGAGAAAAGTGGGAAGAAAACAACAGAAAGGAAGCAAGAATAGCAAAAGGAATATGGAACTGTAGAGTCAATAATTCAATAATAGTCAATAATATTTCTAATTGGAAAAGACCTTTAAGGTCATTGAGTCCATTATCTCAGCACTGCCAAATCCAAGGACAAATACCTTCCATGACCAAAACCAGATGGTTCTGAAAACTCACATTTGGATCTCAGACATGAATAAAGAACTCTTTCATTGCTTCTCCCACATTTGGGAAATGGGATATTTTCTGAAATAGACAGGACTTTACCAAAGAAGACCATCAAGGCTGGGCCAGCCAGTAGATGAAGGACATATTCTCTGTATGGAATTCTCTTCCTTCCCAAAGGGAAGAGAAAGGAAATAAAGGGAATAAGGGAAAGAGACTGCTGGATTGGGGAAGGAACTAAACCAGCTTTAGTGAAAAAACTAACAATAACATGAAACAGATACAAATATATATAACTGATAGTGAACTCAACTGCCCACATGGCATTGACATCTCTGTCACCACTAATGCTGGATAGGCACTGCAGAAGTCCCAGACTGCATTCAGTGGCTGATGAGAACTGGATTTAGGAGCTGGATTCTGAAACTGCATTGAAAGCAGAATGGGCAGAGTCCTCCTCAGATGCTGACCATTGAAGAAAAGGCTTGACCCTGGTAAACTCTCACCTTTATCTTCGGACATCCAAGGGGTGGCATCCCTTGTTGGTCAGTTTAGGGTCACCTGTCCTGTCAGTGCCTCACCACAGGTGCCACCTCTGATCTTCTGAACCCCAACGTGGAGCACAAGATATGTCAGTGGCACTTGTCAGCAAGTCTAAGACAGATCCTTTCTGCAGCCAGTCCTTGGCAGGAACTCATTGCATCAGCATTCTCACTGACAGGAGGAGCCAGTATCTGTGCAAACCTGCCCTGAACTTCAGAAAGTGCCCTTACTGAGCAGAGACTGAGCTAAGAAGCCAAATCACTGAACATAATTAGTTTTATTCTAGCTCAAACCAGGACAATGACATTCACATCTGTTGACTGACCTTCCCAGAAAGTGATCCAAAATGCTCATCTGCTGGTTAGTCAAGTTTCTCCATTCATCTGAGCTTTGGAAAAAAATTGAAATGTGGAGTTTGTGAGCAGTACAGAACTAGAAACCAGGTTTCCTGAGGCCTCCATTTTCCTGATCTACCATTAAAAGCCTGGTACAGTGGAAAATGTGGCTTTAAGGTCATGTAACTAGAACTGGACTTGTGAAAGTTGAAAGTATCTGCTTGTCAGGTAGATGAACTGGAAATATGTATGTAAGACCCATACACTCCTTTAATCCAACTCATGCCTTACTCAGAGGTCTCTAATGACAGCTCAGGACTGTGCATGGTAATTATTTTTCCCCTTGAAAAACTAATCCTGAATATATTTGAGTTGGCTGTGACCAAAATATAACTATGCTGAATTGTTCAAGAAGTGAAGGTAAACCTCATATTTTAAGCACACATAGAAATTGCACAACCACTCAGAGTCAAGTAGCAGTGAGTAATAGCCATGTTTTAGTTTAAAGTCACCTTCATGGGTAAGAATGTTCAAAGGCACTGTGGGGTGCCTGTGGGGTCCACTTGAGCTAAGCTGAATGATGTAGGTTCTTCCAATGCCATCTCACTCACTCATTATAGGGACCTGCAGCCCATGTAGGGACCTGCAGCCCACGGTGATGAGTGCTACTAGTAAGGCTTTACAGAGGATCTGTACAGGTTGTATTGATGGTCCAAGAACAATAAGAGGTTCAATAAATGCCAAGTCCTGCACTTGGACCACAACAACCACATGAATGATCCAGGCTTGGGGAAGAGTACATAAAAACTGCCTGGTGGAGAAGGACCTGGGAGTAATATGTGGCTGAAGATAAGCCAGTGTGTGCCCAGGTGGCCATGAAGGCCAACAGCATCCCAGTCTGTATCAGAAAGAACAGGTGAAGTGATAGTACCCCTGTACTGGGCACTAGTGAGGATGCACCTAGAATACTGTGTTGACTTCCAGGTCCCTTGCTGCAAGAAGGACATTGAGGTGTTGGAGCATGTCCAAAGATGGGCAACAAAGCTAATGAAGGATCTAGAGCACTACACTTGTGAGGAATGTCTGAGGGAACTGGGATTGTTTAGCCTAGAGAAAAACAGGATGAGGGGAGGCCTTATTGCTCTGTATGACTCCTTGAAAGATGGTTGTAGTTAAGTAATATCCCAAGTAACAAGCAATAGGACAATAGGAAGTGGCCTCAAGTTACACAGGGAGAAATTGAGATTGGTAAGAATTTATATTTCAAAAGTGTTGACCACTACCCAGGGCTGTGGTGGAATCACCATACCTGGAGGTATTTAAAGGCTGTGTAGATGTGCTACTGAGAGATATCATTTAGTGGTGACCTGGCAGTGGTGGGTTAATGGTTGGACTTGATGATCTTAAAGGTCTTCAAGCCAAAACAATTCTATGATTCTGTTTTATTAGTTAAAGGTGTCCAAGCTCACTGCAGGAGTATTGGACTAAATGACCTTTAAAGGTCTCTTCTATCCAAAAACATTCGATGGTGCTATGATTTTCAATATATTCCATGGAAAAGCCAGTGTGCTTTGTATTCAGGAAGAGTTCACATCTCTGAGGCCAGATTCTGCAACAGGTTGAGCATTTCAAGTCTCCACCAAGCTGTGAATACTCTGCACTGAGAGCTTTCTCTTCTCCTGCTGGGGAAAAAAACAATCCTAAAAAACAACATACAGAAAAGTCAATGGAACTTTATTTTTCCTTGGAAAGGCTTCATCCTTCTTTGAATTGTTTTCCTGCACAGGTGTTTTGCTGGGTCAGTGATCCATGTGGAAGAAGAGCAGTGATGTGCTCTTCATTTTAGTTATAAGTTTGTTGGGAATCATACTTGTTTGGAAAATGGCAACCTTTGGCAAAACACTGTGGAGCTAGTCTGAAAGCTGCTGAGTTTCTTCTCTCATTGGCTTGCTTCCAACTGCAGCAACCAGCTTCACTCCTGCTCTATTTATCTGCCTGTGGTTCCATCCTGTGCATTGTTCAAGGGAAGAGCTTTCAGATCTGATCTAATCCTGCTTCACACTCAGGAGCTTCATCTCACCTGGCAGGTGCTGGGAATCCAGCCAGGCCAGGAGGTGCCAGAGTTGAACCAAGGCTCTCCCAGCAGTGTAATTCTGCAGCTGAAAGAGCTGTGTGAGGCCCTGAGCATCATGTGCTACCATTACCACTCCATCCTGTCCGTTTGAGACCGTTTCCTCTTGATTACCTCCTTAAATCAATACCAATGGATTTTTTTCAGAGTTAATTTTTTTTTCTTTCTTCTTTAACTCCTTTTCCACCACACTTTCTGTCTCTGGTAACTGGAGTCCTTGCCAGCTCCTCTCCCTTGCAGCAATGCACAGTTTCAGCATAGGACTGTCATTTCTACAATGCCTCCTGCTCTCTTTGCTTAATTGTCTCATTTGTAATATTCCGTCTTCTTTTCTTCTCAAGACATTCAGAGTACCCAGTCTGGTTAAAATAAATATGTATTTTTAATATTAAGCATCCTAATTTAATTTCATAAATGCAGGATAAGTGTTAATCAGGACAGCATCTGAGACCAAGGCACATCAAGTCTCAGAAGGCAAAACAGGATGTGTGCCTCGGTTTCACACTCCTCCTGTCACTTTTTTTTTAACATGCTAAGCTTTGAAAATCTCTGCCTGAGGTTAAGGTGTTCAGAGTATTTCCCAAACTCTCCCAAAGTGATTAAAAATGGAGGAGAAGAGGAGGCAGAGTGGAAGATGGGGAACTCTGACAGGCATTTCTCTCAAGGTTAAGAAACAGCCTGGGTTTAGGTACCACTTAGTAGAAGTTGTAGTAGTGTCACTTAGTGGAATACTTAGAATCATAGAACCCAAGTTGGAAAGGAGCTTTAAAGTCATCTGGTCCAACACGGCTACACTGAACAGGGACATCTTTAACTAGATCTAGTTGCCCAGAGTTGCATCCAACCTGAGGTGGAATATTTCTGGGCATGGGGAATCTAGCACCTTTTGGAGTAACCTGGGCCAGTGTTTCACCACCTGTGTTGTAAAAATTCTCTTCCATCTAGCCTAAATCTCTGCTCTGTCCTGTTGCAACAGGCCTTACAAGGAAAAGATTTTTCTCATCTTTCTTATAGGCCCCCTTTAAGTATTGAAAGACCACAAGAAGGTGTCCTTGGAGCCTTCTCTTCCCCAGCCTGAACAACTCCAACTCTATCAGCCTTTCTTCATAACAGAGGTCATCCAGCCCTCTGATCATTCTTGTGGCCCCTTTGGACTCACTACAAGATGTCTTTCTTGTGTTGTAGACTTCAGAGGTGGACATAAAGCTTCAGATGAGTCTCACCAGAGAGGAAGAGAGAGGCTGATGGTCAGTACTTTTGAGGCAGCCCAGGATGCATTTGGCTTTCTGGGCTGTTGTACCAGGTTGGAGCGGATCCCTCCCCCGGTAGAGTAAACTCACTGCAACACGGACTTTTGGAAAAACAAAATCGTATTTCTTATAGTTTAAACTAAATGTAACAGTATAAGGAGAATAAACTACCACAGAAAAATAATAACCATAAGGAAGATGGGGAAGGGGTCAAGCAGTAGTGAAATGGCAAAAGCAGCAGCAGCCAAAACAGTGGTGGGGGGAAGATAGCAGCGGGCACAGCAGACACATCAAGGGGAAGGTCCAAGCTGTGCTTCCAGACATAAGGCTCTTGATGCCCCAATGAAATTATATTAACTTATCCATTGTCACTATTACATGGGCTCTCCACTCAGGGCTTCCACTTCTAAGTTTCTCTGTTCCCGTTTTTTTCTATGTCTGAGCTAGAAATTTAGCTGTGTGCACACATTGCTGGCTCATGTCCAGTTTTTTCATCCACCTTTCACTTGTTTCCCAAGTGTCTCCCATGAACCACTTACCTCTGATACTGCTATCCCCACTACTCCACATGCTTTGTCCCCATCACTGCTTTTATCCCATCCACTTCAGTTAAGACCCCAAACAACTGTTCTTCTTGCCCTACCACTACCTTGTGAATCACTACCAAAAACCTTCTGCCTGTGTCTGTTTCAAATGACTCTTTCAGTTTACAATAGGCTCAAATGTTTTACCAGCATGGTATTAAAAATTTCTGTAGAAGTCTCTCCCTGCCTTTCAGCTTCCAGTTGAGACTTCAGGGTATCTGATGTAGATCCTAAAGGAAACAATAGGCTGCTGCCTGTTTCACTCCAGGGGTAAATATGAATCTCCAGGGAAGCAGTAATTTATAGCCACTTGAAAGTATTCTCAGGCAAATGCAGAACTTCATAAAATTACAGACATACAGACAGAAAGTATACATATTGCTGGTGAAGACAAGATTTTCTGAGTCACATAGAGATCCTTCTCTGGTGGTCCATGGATTCCACTCATCCATCAATTATAACTCTGTTGTGCTTCAGGATACCAGACTGGTGCTCTGTGACCATTTCTGCATTCTGTACACTAATAGCAGACAAAGAAAGACTCATCCCATCCCTACACTCCTGCTCCTTCCACCTCTTCCATGCTCCTCTGACTCTGCCCTGGGTGAATGACTTCTCACCCCTTATCATAAAGTGCCTTCAGTAATTTGAATCACATCAGTCCAAGGCTGCAAACCATCCAGATGCTGTTCTCTGGAGGTTCTTTGGTGGAAAGGTGCATTCCTACCCCATCATGAAAACTCCCTTTATAAATGATTGCAATTGCAAACAGAGGGTGGGAGGATCAGAAAAATTCAATTGATGTATCATGCACTTAATGCCGTTTGCAGGGATCTGAGTGGAAAAGTCAGACTGAGGTTTTGAGGAAACCTAAGGAGGCTGCAGCTCCCTCCCCACAACTTCCATTTCTCCATCCTACAACCCTAAATATTCATTTATTCTTTCCCTTGTTGCCACTGATGTGAGAAGTGAGAAGATGCTAAAGCTGGGGCATAAGCTTGGGTCTCCCAAGTGGTGACCATTTGATGGTTGTTCCTTCTTTACTAGGACATACTCTACTCTTCCCTCTCCCCACTCTGTGATTTGCCTTTCTAGTAATAAATCTCAGAGTTGAGTTTCCAGATGTAGCATGCTAAAAATATACACCTGGGATGCTTCCAGCTGGTTTCTCAAGGTATCCTTGAAGCTGTCACTTTGCAGTGGGAGTGCACCCCATTGTCTCTGAGAACACAGTCTCAAGTGGACTGAAAGGCTGAGAGTTGACAGCAAGAGCTGGAAGGATGCTCATGCAATTCACCAGCATCCAGCATCTGACTCCTTCAGCAACTTCGAGTGGGCTTTTCAGCAGTCAGGAAGGGGTTTGCTCCCAAAGACCTTTCCTGGACATTTGCTTGTGTGCAACCCAGGAGTTAGCACATTACTGCTGAACTGTGGTAACTTCCCTGTGTTTACTCAGCTTTACACTAAACATGTAAAATTTTGTGTCAATTCATGATCCAATGAGACAGGAAAATGTTTCTCTTTGTCAGAAACTGCCAGAAGGCTCCAGTACCTCTCTGTGCCTCTTTTGAATGCTTTAGGAGGGCAACTAAACCCAGCCAGGATTCAGAAGTGTTTAAGGTTTATGAAGTTGCCTTCAGATGAACACAAGATACATGAGCGGTCTGTAGTGTTTGTTGCAGGGTTACTGATAGTTGCATCTATGCAATCCCAGAACAACACCTTCTAAAGTGATTAACCCTGGTGCTGAACTTAGGGCTGCTTCTTCGCTACCCTGGGAGAGAACAACATCATAATCATAGAATCATTTCAGTTGTTAAAGACCTCTAAGATCATTGAGTCCAACTGCCAGCCTAAGACCACCATGGTTGTTAAACCATGTCCCAGGGTAAGGTTTGAGGATTTATTTCTCTGTGCTGTTGTGCACGAGTTGGAATCATAGAGTCATATAATGGTTTAGTTTGGAAGATACCTTTAAGATTATCAGATCCAACCATTAACAGAGTGCTGCCAATTCCTAAGCACCACATCTGCACATCTTTAAATCCCTCCAGGGATGGTAACTTCAGTGCTTCCATGGACAGACTGTTCCAGACCTTAACAACCTTCCTGGGGAAGAAATTGTTCCTTATGTCCAACCTAAACCTCTCTTGGTACAACCTCAGGTCATTTCCTTTTCTCCTGTTGTCTGTTTTTGGGAGAAAACACTGACACCCATCTTACAATCTCTCCTTCCAGGCAGTTGTAGAGGGGAAGAAGCTCTCCCCTAAGCCTCTTTTTCTCCAGGCTGAACAATCCCAGTTCCCTCAGCCGCTGTGTCTGTACCCCACTATGAGCATGGTGGCCACTTGACTTCCTTCAGATCCTCCTAAAGGATTTCATGTTAGCAGGATCCTCTGATTTGTGGGCATGATACAGGGATGCACAGAAGGATCACATCTAGGTATGGGTCTGTAATATTCCACAAAATCTTTTCAACCAGTTCAGGCTGTTTCTGAGTTGCAGTGATCAGCATGATGGCTGGGCACAGCG
>VWZI01007012.1:239654-268084 GCA_013396835.1 Psilopogon haemacephalus
CCTTTCTGAGTATTTTCTGTAGGGCAGTATGACCTTAGTGCTCTATTTTACAGACTGTAATAATGGACACATTTTATTGAGTGCATGGGTAACCAGCCAACAATCTGGTCTGGAGGTCTGAAGCCAAAGGGCAGAAAGGGCAAGTATTCCTGATTTTGTTTACTTCCAGAAACACATCTTAGTGCTACAGGGACACTAATTTTTTTTCTTCATGCTCAGGGGAAACTGAACTAGAACTTGGCTTTTTAAAATGGCTTTTTCTAAATAAGCTTTTCAAAACCCTAGCCTAGCAAAAAATGCTGTTTAGACAAGACTCTTACTAATCACATACAGCTCTAAGAAGAGAAAACTATTTAAAAATACTCATTAAGAGAGCTGTGACTAATCTGAGCTGACCTAATTAACCCAAAATGTCTTGTGTGGAAATCATTGTGGACACTGAATAAAAAAACCCAGGATGAATGCACGTAAGTTTTGTGGCTGCACTTCCATTCCCAAGGATGCAGTCAGATTCTACAAGTGTTATTTCTGTATTGGTATTCAGAGCTTCACACTTTTCTAGTGGCTTCTTCCTGCAAGGAAGTTAAATGCTTTCACCTCACTGTGTAGAGAAAAGGGAAAAAAAAAAAAAGAAGTTGTGCACTTGACATCAACAAATTCTTTTTACACTTGGTAATATAAGCAGGTTTCATCTATGTGTGATGTCTTCACAAGAAAACATTGCCCTCAGCTCCACTATAACTGGGGGAGGTACAGTTGGTACAGTCAGTGAAGCTGGGTGCAGTTCCTCTTGTCATTAAGAATAGACATCTCAAAATAAAGTGGGTCAGTTGGACCCTGGAGTGTCTAATAATTCCCCTCNACTGTGGTATAGATTGCTGTATGATAGGCTTCACAAGATGGGCAAGATGAATCCTGCCCTAGATACCAGGGCTTAGGAACCCCTGGGCTCTCATACTGAGGCTTACATCAGAGAGAGGCATATGACTACTGGGTAGGGAGGGGTTTTGTGAGGAACCTGGGTTACGCCTCACCAAGGGAGTGATAGAAAAGGAAGTTGAAAGGAAGGTGGAGCAAGGTGGGGATCAGTATCTTCTCCCTACTAATAAGTGACAGGACAAGAGGAAGTTTCACGAGGGGAGGTTTTGGTCAGATAATAGAAGAAACTTCTTTACTGAAAGGTTTCTCAAACACTGTAACAGGCTCCCCAAGGAGGTGATTGAATCCCCACCCCTGGAGGTGTTTCAAAGAGGCAGAGATGTGGTGCTGATGGACATGGTTTAGCACCAGTCTTGGTAGTTAGATGATGGTTGGACTCGATGGTTTTAAAGGTCTTTTCAAACTGAAATGATTCTATGATTCCAAGATCAGAGAGGTGAGGAGCAGGACATTGTTTAACATGCTGCACAGTACATTTTATACAAAGAAAAGGAGAACTTGCGGAGTCAGTAGAGAGGTGTGAAAATAGCCTGAGAAAGTGACTTTCACAATATTCTATATGATGGAAGCAGAGATAAATGCCCTGGGGCAGATGTGAGAGACCTTTGCCCACTGGTTTAGCAGCAGGGGTCAAAGAGGTGAGACTGTACAGTTATTATTCAAGGCGAATCTGCAAAACCAAGACACACCTAGGATGGGAGGATCAGAGATAGCTCCAGTCTGAAGCTGATTGACATTCAGGATCTTTATCACGGTCAGAAAACTAGTGTTTGTCATGGACGTCAAGGAACCAACACAAAATAGCATGTTGGTTTGCTGGTGTTTGGAATTTTCAGCTGAAGGGCAAAGGAGAGGCAGGAATTCCTGTGATAAAAATTAAAGATTAGCTTGATTTGAATAGCCAAGGGGATATTTATGAGTCTATGTCAAAGGGAAAGGATGAGATATCCATTTGGAATATAGCTGACAAAGAAGACTATTTTTATGGTGCCCTTCCATAAAGAAGGCTGTTGAAAGTATGTCTGAAGATGAATTTTCACAGCATGAGGTGGTGAGAAGGAGTCTTAGAACTTGCCCAAAACAAAAACAAACACAAACAAGCAAACAAACAAAAATTAAGATCAGAGTCCAGAAACCAAGGCAAACCAAAATCCTAAAAACAGAAAAGATCTTAACTCTATGATAGTAAACAGTGCAGGAAGGAGACAGATGAGATAAAGACCAAGAAATAGGCAGTCCCCAGATCTATCCATTCCCTAAAGATAAAGGACACATCAAGTGTAGAGTGTGAATATGGACTTTGTCCAGTGTTTCTGTTTTAGGGAGAAATTATTAGCCAGGTTAAATTGATACAACTGCTATTTGGGCTTTCTGGCAGAAAATGCAGGCTGAAATTGCTTTCCTTGAGAAATAATATCCCTGTTACTGGAATCACCAACTAGAGGCATTTGCAGTTCTGAATTGTCCCTCCCTAGTGTGGGGCAACATGCTGAATGATGCTTGTTTGAGCAGGAAGCAGTGGAGGAGACAGTGTCTGCCACTATGAATGTATCACTCGTGTAGCCCTATAGTTATGGTTCCTGGATATTTTGGACAGATACTCTCAAATTATAAAGTCATCTTTCTCCTTCATGGTGATACCCTTGCAGAGGCATCACTGGCAGACAAGAGGACTTCATTCTACAGCTAAACCATCCTGTTTTAAAGATGAGACTTGATCCCAGACTGTGGGTAGTACTTACATATGAGCTGGATGTTTCTGAGTCAGGATATCTTAAGATAATTTTCTCCTTCAGGGCCAAAATGACAAAGGATTCCTGAAAAGAAATCCCGTTCCTCATTATAAAGAGATAGGAATGAGAAAGATAATTGTGGATAAACACTTCTAACTTGAATCTGGGTGAGATTCTTTTTTGTTATTTTCCTTTTTACGCCCCCAAAGATGACTAGATGAAAGCACCTGTCAAAGAAAGCAGCAGGATTAACTTCTAGGTGAAAAAGCATCACACACTGCCCGGTACAACAATAACAGGTGCCATGTGTGAGGCTGGGTGAGTTAAGAGATACAGCTGGGTACAACATCAGGGTGAGAAGTAAAGCAGCACTTCTCTGAAAGATGTCAATCACCCCGCCCTTTCCCTGTTCTGGTGTGGAAAGAGGATTTGGCTGGGCTGGCAAGATGACAAGGAGATCAGACCTGTGTCATAGACCAAACAGACCAGGGGGCAGACAGGCTTGCTCTTTCTTATATCCTTATCCTTTTTGCTTGACAATAGCCTATGTAAATGCTGCTTGAGGAACAACTGGCCACACCTCCACTACTGCGTTCAGTTTTGGGTCCCTCACTACAAGGACATTGAGGATCTTGAACTGGTCCAGAGAAGGGTAACAAAGCTGGTGAAGAGTCTGGAGAACAGGTCTGGTGAGAAGTGGATGAGGGAACTGGGGTTATTTAATCTGGAGAAAAGGAGGCCCTCTACAACTACCTAGGAGGAAGTTGCAGTGAGGTGGAGTTTAGTCTCTTCTCCCAAGTGACAAGTGATAGGACAGAGGAAGTGGCCTCAAGTTGCACCAGAGGCCACTAGTTTAGATATCAGGAAAAATTTCTTTACCAAAAAGGGTTGTCAAGTCCTGGGACAGGCTGCCTAGGGGAGTGGGGGTGCCTCCATCCTGGGAGGTATTTAAAAGCCATTCAGATATGGTGCTGAGGGACGTGGTTTAGTGGTGACCTGGCAGTGCTCTGTTAACAGTTGAACTCAATGATCTTACAGGTCATTCCAGACAAACTGATTATATTATTCTTTGATCCTGTAATGCTTAATTTAGTAATAGAAATATTATTTCATAACAATGGTAGTAATTATAAGAAACAATAACAACTGGTTTCCTCAGCCTATGTGAGAAATTATGTGCTCTTAAGCTACACTTTCCATTTAGAAGAAAAAAAAACCCCAAAACCAACATTTTAAAAAAATATATTTTCCCCTAGTCTGTTGGAAAGTTGTGTCTTCCTATTCTGAGAAGGTGCAGTGGTTCTGGTTGTCTCACAGTTGTCCAGTGTACACCTCCCTTTCTGGGTGCAAACTGTTGTCATTATAAAGGGACTATAATATAACTGGCCTCAAGTTATACCAGGGGGAGGTTTAAATTAGAAAAAAATGCATTACTGAAAGAGTGGTCAGGCATTGGAACAGGCTGCCCGGGGAGGTGGTGGACTCACCATCCCTGGGGGTGTTAATAGAAGGTTCAGATACTTCAGTGAAGTTCAGGCACTTCAGGACATGGTTTAGCAGGAATGGTGGTGTTGGGTTGTTGGTTGGACTTGATAAGTTTAGACAACTTCTACAACCTCAATGATGCTATGATGCAATCATTCTATGATGGCACTTGCTTGGATTGATGGGCTTGTGTATTGAAAACATATTTGCTTTCTTTAGAAGGGTAAATAAATGCAGCAAAATGGGACTGCACATTTCCTGTGTTTCAACTGCATTCCTTGTTAGCCAGGGACTTCAGCTTGTCAAAAAGCCTAAACACATCCAGGCATGGGCAGCTAAATAATGTAACTGCAACTCCTAAAAACACTACAAGAAAGCCTATAAATGCCTCTTTCTGGGATCCTTGTTCACAGAAACATCACATAGTTTTAGCCAGATGACCTGAGGTGAGGCTACTGAAAAATGTAAGTATGTGGTGTTTTGTAAAGGTAGGACAAACTAGCAAGGATTCTGTTCAATGAGATTATCTTTCCCCCTCTACCCATCAACATTTATCCATTTTCCCTTCTTTTCCCTCTCCCTCTTCCTCTCCTTCTTCCTTTTCTCTCTCCCTCTCTTCCTTCTATTTTCCATGACTACTGCAGATAAAACTTTGATGCTCACCAAGGGCATTTATCTTTTTTTTTTTTGGGTGGGNTAGGTTGAACAAGACCTTGAGCAATATGGTCTAGTGGAAGTTGTCACTGCCCATGGTGGGGGAGGTTGAAACCAGATGATCTTTAAGGTCCCTTCCAGTCCAAACCATTCTACGAATCTGTGATTCTATGATCATAAGCTTACACTGAAAGCTCTTTGGGGCAGGAACTGTTTATTCAGTGTATCCTATACAGTATGTCACATAGTGAGGCCCTGACCTGGTTGAGACTGTCATGAGTAATAAATAAATCAGTATTAATCATCATGAGCAGCAGCCACCTTGGGATGAGAAAATGATTCATTACTCCAATCTGCTGAATTATTCACTCTTCTGGTGCAAAAATGGCATGAAATATGAGCTCCGAGGAAGTGGAGGTTTTTTGTATGATAAGGATTTTATTCTGGTATTGGAGGTAAACTACAGCTGGCATTAGAAAAAAAGCCTCTCTCTGAAATTTGTGATGAAAAATGTGGGAGTATTCCTCTCAAATAACGTATTTCATTAAAAATATCCCTTCTTTTGTCTACGCTTTTAAAAAAATATATTTTTAAAATTCTAACACAGAAATTGATTGTGTAAGCCTCCCCTGTTCAAAATTACATTCAGCACCATGTACACAAAAAGAATTTGAAAAGATGAAAAAGTCAAACTCTGAATTTTCATGAAGATTTTTTTTTTTGTCTTTCAAAAAAAGGAAGTAAATATTTATGGAAAAGAATTTCCTTGTAAAATCAATAATTCTTCAACTGCCTATAGAACGAGCTCCTAGGAGCAAGGGCTATTTTGAAGGTATTGAGAAATATATGAATAGGACAATTTAGAATACTTTCAATAAGACAGATATCAGGGAGCACACAGATGAAAGCTCCTATCTTCTGCACCAGTCTCCCAAAGAAATTTCTGCAGAAGCTTACTATTTGACCAAAAAATGAGTTGCACTCAGTGTTATGATCCTGGTTGCCTTCACCTAAGGAGCCAATGAGAATATGAAGCACAGAAATGTATTTTGAGGTATTTCTTTAAAAAGGCTTTAAGTTAGCTTTAAGCTTTTCAGTTTCCCACTATGGATCTTCTGAGGCATCATGACTTGTGGTAGCACCTTCATTTCTTCAATCATTCTTTGTCCTCATAGTTTTATTCCATTAGAAAATGTCATAGAATGGAACCATAGAGTAATAGAATTGTTTCAGTTGGAAAAGACCTTTAAGATTGTTGAGCCCAACCATTATCTAATTACTAAGTCTGATGTTAAACTGTGTCTCTTAGAACTATATCTATGCTTTTTAAAACACATCCAAGGATGAAGATTCAACCACCTTTCTGGGGTAGCTGCACTGGTGTTTTACAACTGTTTTCATGAAGAACTTTTTCCTAATATCCAACCTAAAATTCCCCTGGTGCAACTTTGGTCCTATCACTTGTTATTAGGAAGAGGGGACCTACACCCACCTCTCTCCAATGTCATTTTAGGTAGTGGTATAGAGTGAGAGGGTCTTCCCTCAGACTCATTTTTGTCCACACTAAACAATACAGGTTTCCTCAACTGCTCCTCACAAGACTCATGCCCGAGACCCTTCAACCTTCATGCCTTACTCTGAATATCCATCATCACCACAATGTCCTTTTTTGTAGTGAGAGGCTCAATACTGAACATGGTACTCAAGGTATGACTCCATCAGTGTTGAGCACAGGAGCTAATCACTTCATTGGTCCTGCTTGTCCCACTGCTCCTGATACAGACCAGGATGCTGTTGACGTTCTTGGCCACTTGGGCACACTGCTGGCTTGTATTCAGATGGTTGTCAGTCAAATGGCTATATGATGTCAACCATATGATTGTTCATCCTTTCATGTTTCCTGTGAGGGAAAAAAAACAAAGTAATTTTTCACACAGGGAGATGTGTCATTTAAAGCAAATAAAAATGAGGATCTTGTTCACAGAGATGAAAACATGCAGTATGAATGCCTTCTTTCTGCCAGTCCCCTTTTCAATAGCTGTGGCACTGACTGGAATGACAGCTACCACTGCTTTGAGCACTGCTTATCTCATACAGATATGTTACTTGTGCTCTGGTAGAAGATGGATTTATTTTGAGTGAATTATTGCATTTCTATCATCTGATTCTTGGATAATAATAATAATAATAATAATAATCCTGGCCATTTTGATATCTATTTCTAACTCTAATATTATCTTTCTTGAGGGCATTTTTGACTAAACAATATTGGGTTTACGGCCAGTGTAGGAAATAAAACCACAACACACAAAGAGCAATGTAAATTAAATAAACCCAACCAATAAAGTGCTTCAAAACCTTTACCTTATTGGAAGTATTTAGAGATGTGAATGAATTAGGATATTGGTTTTCCTGTCCACCCCAGTCTTTCCAAAGACTGCCAGCAGGGGATACACCTTCAAGAATGTAAATGAAGGCCAACCTAATGAGAGACCATTAATATTATTAAATTACCCAGAAAACACTATTCATCACTGTAAACTCATTTAGCAAAGAAGAAACTCAACCAAATTACTGTAGGGTCCTTGGCAGTTACCCAATAACCCATGATGAATATGGCTAGTTTCTGACAGCTCCTTGACACTGATGCTGCTCTCAGAAGCTCCCTAGAACCCCATCTTCAAAATTGGCCTTCAGGAAGATTGTTGTGCCTTGAGGCAAATTTGCATGGAGGGAGGAGATCTGCTTTGAAGATGATGGAGAGAAACGGATATCTCTTTGTCCTTTCTATTCTGCCAAGTAATTCCTCCTCACTTTCGCTCAGCAGGTCCAGCCCTACCCCTACCCACCACCCTCTTCCTTCAGACTTCTAGAAGCTATGGGGCACAGAGTGAGTAGCACAGCTATCCAGCGTCATCCAACCACTGAAGCCCAGATGATGAATTGGCACAGAGACAGCAGACTGATTAGCATAACTCATAAAATTCAGTGAACCCACAGAGCAGGGCAGGGAGAGGAACCCACAAGGGAGAAAGAGGAACCTTAAATTAAAATCAGGCTATGTAAGCATGAAGACAGAGTTCACCTTCCAGCCTGGGTGAACACCCCAGCATCAATCAACCTGCTTTTCCAGAAGAAATATGGCATGAGAGAGTGAATACTGAAGGGGTTTATATCCTTGTGTTCTATACAGTTGACTTTCAAGGGAGGGGGTTCCTCAGTGCTTCCCTCATTGAATTGGCAAGGCAGTACTCAATATGCCTGGTACTGCTGGTAACACATCTGCTCACGGAACACCATGCACCTCCACACAGATAATGACCAAAAGCATTTGTTGTTGAGATACTGACTGAAATGGTGGGAGATCTTCTTGGAAACCTGCTGCTGCTTCTTTCGGGAGTCTTAACAGATCTGTGCAACTTTCTGGGCTAGTGGATGGTCAGACCTGTCTTTTCCAGTTTTCATTCCCAGTTTCCCAGTGGCTTCTGTGCCTTTGATGAAACATTTTTCTCATTGAAAAATTTTCTCATCGATTTTTTTTAAACATTTCTCTGTATGGATCTAATACACAAGCTTTTACTTGAACTTACACCATTCTAAGGTATAAGCTACATTTTCTCTGAAGACATCTGTGGCTGGGAAGCTGCCCAACAGAAGAGGACCTGGGAGTGTTGGTCAATGGCCAGCTGAAGATGGGCCAGCAATGTGCCCAGGCAATGAAGAAAGTCAACAGAATCCCAGCTTGTTTTAGAAATAGTGTGACCAGCAGGACTGGAGAAGTGAGTGTCCCTCTGTACACAGCATTGGTGCTATCTGGGCATAATTTGGTTTAGCTTGGGAAGGGTTTACAATCCAGCTAACTGAAAATGCCTCTCTGTGATAATTTTGGCTGGGATTGAGGCAATTTTCTTCACAGTAGCTAGTATGAGGCTGTGCTTTGGATTTGTGCTGGGAACAGCGTTGAGAGCACAGGGATGTTTTAGTTACTGCTGAGCAGTGCTCACGCAAAGTCAAAACCTTTTCTGCTTGTCACCCCACCCTACCAATGACTAGGCTGGAGGCTGGGAAGCACAAGAAGTTGGGAATAACACAGATGGGACAGCTGACCCCAAGTCACCAAAGGGATGTGATGTACGATATGATGTAGATAAAGATGTGGAAGAAGGAGAAAGGGGAGGTCTTTTGGAATGGCGCTTCTCTTCCCGAGCATTGGTTACATGTGATGGAGCCCTGCTCTCCTGTAGATGGCTGAACATCCGCCTCCTGGTGGGATGGGGTGAATTAATTCCTTATTTTGCTCTGCTTGAATGTGCAGCTTTTCCTTTATCTTTTTAGCTGTGCTCATCTCAATCCAAAGTTTTTCTCACTTTTACAATTCTCTTCCCGATCCCACCAATGGAGAGCGAATGAGTGGCTGCTGGCTGGGGTTAAACCATGATGCTCTCCAAGTTTTCATATCCAGCTTTCTATCTAATCTCTGTGAACTGGTGGTTTTACGCTGAAATGCATCTGGTGACACGTAGAAATGGTGTATATAATTCATAAGAAACCATTTAGTCCATTTATCTGCTTAAAAGTGGCCCACCAAGAGATCATGGTTTTCTGAATAGCATCATCTTTGCCATACGTCACCTGCCATGAGCTCTTGGTTTGTAGACACATCATGGACTGTGAACTTTGCATGTGTTTGCCTGTGCCGTTTTGGAACAACTGTTCTGCTTTCATCTGCTCTTGGAAATGAACCTTTTCAGTGCCTGGCTAGTATTTAGGTGGGAGAGTGCTTGGGAATTCTGCATGCCTTACTATGAATCCAAAGAATCTGATGTAAAGAGCAAAAACCAAATGAGAAAGCTAGCACCTATGTCTTATCGGTGAATGGAAATAGAATCAGTTAGAATCCCGTTGCTCTTAGTTAGTGATCCAACCCTCAGAATCATTGTTTTTGACAACTTTAGCATTATATGTGGTTACAAGACAGTGTTCTGGGTGGACATTATCTAGTTTAGGGAAGCAGAGGACTTAAAATGCTAATTTTGCTATTATTTAATAGTGTTATAGCAATAACAACGATGCTGTAATTTTTGGGTGTATGTAGTTTTCTCTGAGGTCATGTTAACATAAACCAGCTCATGTACAGCTACCATACGATAGATTTCACTTTTGTGCTGCTATCAAAAATAGCCAATACAACCTAATCATCTGAACATATCCACTCCCTTTGGGTGACTTGGTGGGACGTCTTCAAGGTGATGTTTCTAAGCAGTTTCAGGCACTCACACTGAAAAATAAGCCAGGTATTGTGTTCAACTTCTGCAATAAACAGCAAGCTGAGGAGATTTGACTTATATTTGAGTGAATATGAATTTTTTACAAGGTTTGCAAGCAAAATGAGAGATGTGAAACCATACACAGTGAAGACGTCCAGGTGAGGACAAACTCCCTGAGACGAAAGCAGAGTAAAAATTAATAGGACACAGAAAAAGGATATTCCACCCCCCTCCCTCCCCTCCTTGATTTGTCAATTAATAGTCAGTTCTGGTCTGGAGGAATTTTGTGCTTGTTTGGATGTGTCTTAGGGAAATGTACCTTGATTCTGATGTAACAGGGTGTTCTCATTATCTCTGTAATGACTTCATATAGCTAATTAGATAAAGATTCATAGACTCACACAAGCCTTAGAAGAAAAGATAAGAGACTAGGGGTTGGTAGGTCACTCTTTTTGAACACTTTCTTAAATTGTTCTGGTTCCTCCTGTATCAAAACCAATAGCATATGTTTACTGGAAGCATCTTGCCTGAGAAAGCAAATACATTTGCTCTGAAAACATACGGAGGTGAGATTCTGCCCCTTCCCTAGTTTGTTTCAGTGATTAATCACTATTAATAAAGCCTGTGTCTTTCCTCTAATTTGGATGTCTCTGTCTTGGTCTTTCAGCTTTTGGTATTTGCTTTAGCTTCCTCTGCTAGATGAAAGAAACTTGAGCACCCACAATTTCCTCTGATGCAGGTGCATTTATGACTCAAACTAGGCACTGCATTTGTTGGGGTTTTTTTGTTGTTTTTTTTTTATAAACAGCATGACCTCTTTATGTCTCATTTAATAAGGATTCTTCCTCTACATCTTAAATTCTAGTGCAGTATTTTCCAGAACCTCCAATGACCTTTTGAAGAGGATGGGCAAAAGAATGACGCAAATTCAGCAGTATCAGCTTGACCAGCTCTATCTGTAGATACAGCATTGCTTTTTTTCCTCCCACTCGTTTCTCTCTTGGTCATCCAGCCAAAGACTTCTTTTATAGATTCACAGAATCACTGAATGGCAGGGGTTAGAAGGGACCTCTGGGGATCATCTTGACCACCTCCACTGCTAAAACAGGTTTGCCTAGATCAGGTTGTATAGGAATGTGACTGTTTTTAAAAAAAAGTTTCTGGAGAAAAAGAGCCTGGCCTAAAGCTCTGCCACCCTCGAAGGAAAGAAGTTTCTCCTTATGTTTATGTGAAACCTGAGTTCTAATTTGTACCCATTGCCTTCTGTCCTGTCCTTGGGAACTACTGGAAAGAGACTATCCCCATTATCATGACCTCCAGTATAGCTCTTTTTGCGCACTGAGAAAATCCCCTCTCAAGTCTGCTCGTTTCAGACTAAACAGTCCCAGGTTTCTCAGCCTCTCCTCTTAAGAGAGATGCTCCAGTTTCTTAATCATCTTTGTAGCCCTCTGTTGAACTCTCTCCGGTAGTTCTCTTTTGTACTGGGGAGCCCAGATGTGGCCTCAGTAGGGGAGGTTAGAGAAGGGGGAGAATCTCCCTCGACTTACTGGCCACATTCTACTTAACATACCCCAGGACACCACTGGCTCTCTTGGCCACAAGGGCGCATTTCTGTCTCACAGTGTACTTGTCCACCATCACATCCAGGTCCTTTTCTGCAGAGCTGCCTTCCAGCACATCACTTCCTCAGGTGCGTGGGGTTGGTTATTCATTCCCAAGTGCAGGACTCTGCACTTGCTCTTGCTGAACTTCATGAGATTGTCACAACACCATGTGAGAGATGTCATAACTGAACACCACTGAGCTCTCAAAACCCTGCTTGCAGCCTCCATGAACTAGAAACCCAAACTCTGTTCTGTAAGCACAGCCCATGTTCCTTGTTCTTGCCATTTGGTTGGATGCAGCTGTATTTTACTGGAATAGACACAGCTGAGTGATGAGTCCACACTGCTCAATACAGCTTCCTGAGACCCATCACTTATCACTGTTTCTCAGCTTACTCTTGTCTGCAAAATTAAATAGTTTTATGTTTATTTTCAGACTGCTGATGAAAGCAGAGGATCAGTGCTGATCTCTGAAGAATCTTGTTAAAAGCAGAAACAATCATTTCCCATTCTCTGTCAGTCAACTGTCTTCCAATCCATTTAACATAGTAATGATATTGTTTGGGTCTGGGTTTTAAAGTCAATCACTTGACTCTTCATCCACAGAGATATGAAAAACCTGATGGGGCATGGTCCAAGGCAACCTGCTCTAGCTGATCCTGCTTGAGTGGGCTGTTGGACTAGATGATCTCAAGAAGTTCCTTCCAACTTCAGTGGCTCAATTCTGGGTCACTAAGCCAAATTCGTTAAGAGTGTCTGTAGTTTCTTCCAAATCACTTTAGACACAGCCCTGAAAATCAGACTGAGTTTTTTTACAGGGCTTCTTTCCCACAAAATCTTATTGACTGACACTAGCTTATGTTCTTCACCTGCTAACAGGCATATTTCACTATTGTGTTTGGGTTTGATGTCATGTTAAGCGGTCTATAATTTCAGGCTTGCCCTTTTAGCATGTGAGAGGAGCCATAACTCTTACAGAGCCCTCTGAAATATCTCTGGGATTCCAAGCTGTATGAAAACAACATTATTGAGCCTGAAAAAAATAAAAAAGAGTACGGATTTCCTGATACAGAATAGAGATGTTTTTTCTAGGTTTATTTTATAGATAAAAAAGCCAAGGAGAAGGTCCTGCACCTGGTTCGGAGCAATCCTCAGTATCAGTACAAGCTGGGGAATGAAGGGATTGAGAGCAGCCTTGTTAAGAAGCTCAGAAGAGTATAGGTAGGTGAAAAGTTTGACATGACCCAGCAATGTGTATTCACAGCCTGGAAGACCAATCACATCTTGGGCTACATGAAAAACAACGTGGTCGGCAGGTCAAGGGAGATGATTCTTCCACTCCACTCTGGTGTATCCAGCTCTGGAATCCTCAGCAAAAGAAGGACATGAACCTGTTGCAGAGGGGTCCAAAGTTGGGCTGAAAAAATTATCAGAGTGCTGGAAAACCTCTGCTATTAGGAAAGGCTGTGAGTTGAGGTTGCTGATCTGGAGAAGAAAAGGCTCTGGGAAGAATTTATTGTGGCCTTTCAGTACTTAAAGGAAGCCTTTAAGAAAGACATTGAGAGAGATTTTACCAATGGCTGTCGTAGTGATAGCATAAAAGGGACAGTTTTAAACTGAAGAGGGTAGGTTTAGATGGGATGTAAGGACATCTGTCATGATGAAGCTGCTGACTGTTCAGGTTACCCAGAGAAATTGTGCATGCCCCACCATGGGAAGCCTTCCAAAGTGGGTTGGATGGGGCTTTGAGCAATGTGATCTTGTGAAAAATCCCCCTGCCCATGGCATGGGGATTGGAGTGGATGATCTTTAAAGGTCCCTTCTACCCCAAACTCTTCTGTGATTCTATGAAAAACAGATAGATTCACAGGTTTTCATTTGCATGGGGGAAAAAAAAAGGATGTATAGAAGTAAGGTAGCACTTGGACAAACAGAAAGATAACATACCTATATAGAGATATTTCTACTCCATGTTTTCACTTTGTCAGAAATTTTAGATGTGTTTTTTTTTTTAGTCAGAGCTATCCTCTGCCTTGATTGTGGGTGCTTGGCTTTTGGCCATCTAATAAATTATTCCTAAAAGATTCTCATTTTTCTTTCACAATTTCCTGTCTACACTTCTGTCAATTTCTCTCAAAATTTTTCTCAGCTTTGAGAAATTAGCCCTTTTAGTGTTCAAAGCACATATTTCATGTTTGAGACTGTCCTTTCTCTGCCCATAATACATGTAATCACCACAGGGAAAGTTAGATCAAGAAGGGAGAAGAAAACCAGAAGTCTACAGCATAGATTTCTTTTTAAAGTTTGGATGGAATTCTCAGAAGTTTCTAAATCACCAGGAAGAAATGACCACAGAGGTGTTAAAGTGAGAGGTACAGCACACTTAAAATAACTAAAATTGTACAGGTAAGTCTAGTTTGGTGGTTTGCTCTGTTAGATGTAACTGACTGATAAAAAATAAGTTCAGATTTTAGTGGCTTTTAAGCAAAGTACGAGTGGAATTTGTTTGTCATCTTCAGATTCTCAAAATCAAAGAACCTGCTTTTTCTGATATGTAAGAAGTGCTAGAGCATGGAAGAAATCATGAGGAGAGGAAAGGTGAAAATAGAGCGAAATTAAGCTCTGAACACTTGAGTGAATTTTTGCAGTGCCCAAGTCCCATTGCCCTCTCATTGCAATCTGGCACTCAAAAAAAAAAAGAAAAAAAAAAAAAAAAAAAAAAAAAAAAAGGAAAAAATCCAACTTGTTGCTAATGTTTGCAGTTATGAGCTGGGATATATGTGAGAGCTTCTCACAGAGCTTGTTTTTCTTCTGTTTTCTGACAAAGAGCTTTGGATACACTCTCTTGTTTGAACTGACAACATACTCAACAGTGTATGCAAATGTTTCATCATCATATTATTAATACTTTTTCTCTAGATCATTTGCATGGAAATTACTCATGTAGAGTATCTGCAAATTACAGTGGAGTCTCTGAAGCCTTCTGGGTCTCTCTTCATTCTCCAGAATTTAATAGCCACGTAGCACACACCAATGACTGCTGGAAAAACAAGCAGCCCAGTGACCCTCACTGTCTTCTCTTTCCTGCAGCTCCAGGTGTTATTTTGGCAATATCAAGATGTCTGGGCTATAAGCTGGAACTGGATAAAGCAGTGCTCTTCCTGTAGGGATGGGGTTCTGTTTGGATGGAAGGGTGCTTCTGCCACCTGGGATAGTGCTGTGACAGGGTCATCTTCATCTCATAAACCCAGAGATCTCATGTCCCATATGAAGCAAAACAACCATGACAGCCAAGTAATCATCTAGGCTCAGTTTATACTTTTATCCAAGTATCACAGAATTATAGAATGCTTTTAGTTGGAAACCTGAAATCCTTGGTTTGTCACAACATGTCCTGCTAAAAACACTGTCCCCATCTTTCTTATAGTCCCCTTTTAAGTATTGAAAGATTGCAATAAGGCGTCCCTGCAGCCTTCTCTTCTCCAGGCTGAACATTCCCAAGTCTCTCAGCCTTTCTTCATGGCAGAGGTGTTCTGCCTCTCTGATCAGTTTTGTGGCCTTCTCTGGATGTCCTCCAACAGGTTCTTCTTTACTTCCTTTGAATCTGCTCCAACAAGTTCACATTTTTCTTGTGCTGAGGTCTCTAGCACATGAATGTATAACTAAGAGTTATACCATTTGTTAAGGCAGTCAATTATAGTCCTTCCTCTTAGAGGTTGAAAGATATCTCCAGACAATGATTCATCACACCATAAGCTGGGAGTTGGGATCACATGTGGGGAGAAAGGAAGATGAGTCACCTCTATAGGTTCTGATCTTGTTCTGTTGAGTGAGGAAGGAGCCAAGACCAGTTAACTTAACGGGTGCCCACTTCCTAAGTAGGTGTGATGAAACCAAGCCTAATCACAGGTTGTCTGCACGTAGCTGACACCTCTGTTATTAAACCGATCACAGCATGCCCAAATTAGTTGTGGACAACATGAAATATTCAACGTGTTATTCTTAGAACCATCCATTGGGTCCTGCCTTAAAATGGAAAAAGACAATTTTAACAACCACAAAAATCCCCGTCTCTCTCTTGTCCTGACACTAGATCTCTGTCCTTGGTTTTTGTTGGGTTGAGGCTAGTAGTTTGAGGTTTTGTTCAATAGTTGGGCTGTGTGTCTTGACAAAGTACCAAATTACTTCCATCCCAAAAATTAACTTCTCCCTGATGATTCCTGGGAGCTTATGAGTTATCAGCATTATCCAAACACACAGTCTTTGTTGTTGTGAACCAGCCTTGCTATCCCTTCCTCTTTCTAAATGACACTATGGCCATTTTCCTCCTCACTGGCCATCTCCTTTCATCCCTGTGGAAAGCCTTTTTTCTCTCCCTTCCTTTAGTTCCCAATCCTTTTCATAGGAAACCACTGCCCTCAACAGTCCAGACTTCAGTCCATGTTCCAGTCACTTCTTTGGTTTCCTGCAAGAACTTGCATTACGAACTAGTCTGTTTTTCTAGAGTCTTCTTACTCTTTGTGGCTGCCAGGGCTCTTAATTCTTCAACCAACCAGTCTCCTCACAATCAAATTTCTGCCTTCCTCCTTTCAGAATCACAGCCTTGTAGAATGTTTGAGGTGTAAAGGCACCTCTGGCATTCTTCTGGTCCAACTTCCCTGCTCAAGCAAGGCCACATAGGGCCACTGCCCAGGATCACATTCAGATGGCTTTTGAATGTCCTCAAGAATGGGGACTTCACAGCTTCTCTGGGCAACCTGTGCCAGTGTTCAGTCATCTTCACAGTAAAAACTTGTTTCACAATGTTCAAAGGGAACTTCCTGTGTTCCAGTTTGTGCCCATTGTCTTTGGCCAAGATGAACAAACCAAACGGTTTCAGCTTTTTCTCATAGTAGAGATGGTCCAGACCCTTCATCATCTTTGTAGACCTTTGCTGGACTCTCTCCAGTATGTCCCTGTCTCTCTTGTGCTGGGGAGCCCAGAACTGGACATGGAACTCCAGGTGTGGCCTCACCAGTGCAGAGGAAGGTTTGTCTTCTTCAACTTGTCGATAATGCTTTTTTTTTTTTTTTTTTTTTGGNGAATAGCACTTTCCATCTTTGCAGTAAGGGCACAATGCTGACTCACGTTCAACTTGAAGTCCACCAGGACCCCCAGGTCATCTACCAAGCTGCTTTCCAACTGGGCATCACACAGCTGCTGCATGGGATTGTATCTTTCTAGGTGAAGGACTTTTCCTTTCACCTTGTTGAGTGTCATGAATTTCCTATCAGCCCATTTCTTCAGTTTGTCAAGGTCTCTCTGGATGGCAGCATGACTCTGGTGTATCAGCCAATCCTTCTAGTTTTACACCTTCTTCAAACTTACCTCTTTTTAAGTCCTTCCCCTGCACTCAGCCTGCTTACATAGATACTTCTATTCTGACTCTTCTTTCCCAAATATGAGCTCTGTCTCAGTACTTCTTTCTTGTCTTGGAAGCCTCAAAAGCTCTGGTTATCATAACTTACCATTGATGGGTTCTGCTCAGTCAGACTTAGTCATCTGACATTGCACACTTAAGACTGTCAATTCTTCCCTTCCTGTGATTTTTTAATCCATTTGCCAATTTAAGTGAAACCTGAGATAAGGAAAATACTAAATTCTCCCAAGCCTGGGTAAAAACAGATGGACTTCCAGGAAGAGAAAAGTGGCATAAGTAGTGGTTCTGCTGGGTGGGAGAGTGCTTCTCCTCTTCCCTTGTGGTGCTTAATGGGACACAAATTCCAGTTTAAGTTTTTCCACAACGAGACTTTCAGAAAATCTTCCTTTCTTTCTGCCTTATATACTATAGAATTGAATACAAAAGATCATTTTGGCATAATGATCCAAGACTTTGTGAGCTGCAATTTCACAGGAACATTGGTTTCAACATTTCCAGTGCCCATTAAACTGGTAACTTTCTCTTCATACAATGTTTCAAGCTTGCTATGTTATGAATTCCACTTGTGTCTTTGGTGGGAGGGAGTACAATTCTTGCCCTGTAGACCACATAGAATCATTTTGGTTCAAGCAGACCTTTAAGATCATGAAGTTCAACCATCAACCCCACACTGCCAGGTCACCACTAAACTGTATCCCTCAGCAGCACATCTACACAGATTTTAAACTCCTCCAGTGAGGGAATTCCACCACTGTCCTGGGCAGCCTGTTTCAGGTCTTGGCAACCCTTTCAGTGAAGAAGTTTTTTCTAATGCCCAGCCAAAATCTCGCCTGGTTCAACTTGATGCCATCTCCTCCTTGTTCAGTTTCTCACTGTCTTCCTCACCAGCTGGGTGAGCAGCATTTGCTTTGGTTGTCACATTTAACATTAAATTTCACTGGAATTAGATGCTCTCACCTTTTTTTTTTTTTNTTCAGTCTCAGTAGTAGCTGTACCAGTTTTAAAGCCACTGACTGTTTTTCATTCTGAAAATCTGCTTAAGGGAAATCTGACCTATGTATCTTCAAAGCACTTTATGGTTAAGCAATATGCTATAATGCTTTTGGAGGGGGAAAAGGGTCAAATCAAAGAAGTCATTCCATGTAGAGAAGGAAAGAAGAACTAACCATTTTGAGGGGAAAAAAATTGTACCTTACCTTAATGGGATTGCTTAACATTCAGGCCATAAGTCTCAAAAATTAAGGAATATTTTGAAGCAGGCATGACTTCTGAATTAGTTATGGGGTTTAGATGGACAATATGCCACCTTCATTCAACACTTTCAGTTCCTGTGGCTGAGGATGAGTTTAACTCACAAAGGCACTCTCTCAATTTCCTAAATAACCAACATCATTTGGTGACTTATCTGTGGAGCTTATGAGTTCAGTTCGATCACATGGTGTATTCCTGGTAGACTACAGCTAATTAAGCTGGCTTTTAAGCCCCCAAAATGAAGTGTCATATTGCATTTGAAGCCAAAACTAGTGCATGGTGCCCTGTGAAAAAATTCAAATCAAAACTGCCTCTAGTCTTGCCAGAAAGTTGGTGATTTACAGGGACTGATGGTAGCATTTATCTGCCTTCTAAACACAGTGCATAGACACTACCCATTGTGAATTTTCTCATCCTGGAGGAGATGTCTACAACAGGTTATCTAATACCTTGTAAATAGTTTCTCACCATCGGTGTAGATTTGTCTGATCTCTGGCAGGCTAAGCATAGCTTGTGAGCTGTGGTCTTATAGATTCATGCAAGCTAGTAAGGATGTCCAGAATGACTTTGTTATAATATCACCAGTGAGATGTTTATCAGTTTTCTTTTATCAGCTTTCTTCATACAACAGCATATTTTGGTGGTGATGGGACTTCCCATGGAAAAACTCCCTTCTTTCCATGTAATGTTATGGGGGGGCTGGAATAATTAGGTCTTTTCAATACTTGTTTATATTTCCTTGCAGGTAAGGGCCTCTGTTTAAGGTAAAGCTTCCTATGGTCTTCTGTTCTGAGTTTTGCCACTTGAGCCTTCTGCTAGTGACATCTCTGATCTGAATGCATTAAGATCACTTCTCCCCAGATGCTTACTGGCTCCTGTTTTATTTAGCATGCCTGGATGGTTTCCTAGGACTACATCCAAGATAATCTCTGACCTTGCTGGTCCTTTAGTTAGCTGCAGTGTACACAGAGCCCTCCAGAAAGATGTGGTTGGTTCCACAAGCCTTCCTGCAGAATGTGTCAAGAGCACTAAATTTCCCCACGCTCACTATTTTTGACAGGACACACATAGAGGGATGCAACAGTGACACATTTTTCACACATGCCTGTGTGAGGCCAAGAATAGGTTCTCACATTCATAAAACCAGCATGGCCTACCCCCAGGGAGGAAAGGAACTCATTTATTTTGCCTTTTCTTATAATTATTTCTCCGCCTTGTCGGTAAGACAGTAATGTGTATGTCAGCCATATCTTTCTTTCTGAGAATCTCCAAGTGTTGTGCAACACAGAATCACAGACTCATAGAATGGATTATGTTGGAAGGGACTCTCCCTGATCATCTTGTCCAACCCCCCTGCAGTCACCAGGGACATCTCTAACTAGATTATGGTTGTTCAGGACCCCATGAAGTTTGACCTTGAATGCCTCCAGGGATGGGGCATCCACCACATCTCTAGGCAACCTGTTCCAGTATATCACTACCCTCATTGTACAGAATTTCCTCCCTACATCCATCCTAAATCTGTTCTGCTATAGCTTAAAGCTGCTTCTCCTTACCCTATCACTACACACCCTCGCAAACAACTCCTTCCCAGCCTTCCTATAGGTCTCTTTTAGATACTGAAATGTTGCAATAAGGTCTCCCTGAAGCATTCTCCTCTCCATTCTGAACAACCCCAACTCTCTCAGCACATCTTTGTAAGAGTGCTCCAGTCCTCTGATTATCTTTGTGGTACTCCATAGACCAACTTCAGCAGGTCTATGTCCTTCCTGTGTTGAGGACTCCAGAGCTGGACACAATACTTCAGGTGATGCCTCACCAGAGCAGAGTGGCAGAATCACCTCTCTTGATCTGCTAGTCCTGCTGCTTTTGGTGCAGTCCAGGATACATAAGTGACTTCAGCCTACCATGACTACCATTTCACTAAGGGTTGTTATTTTCAACTGTCTCTTGCCCGTATTGCTGGCCTTGCTTAGAGACCACTAGTCTTCTCCACACTGAGGAATAAGCCATATATTTTTAAGGAAAAAGAAAATAGTCACAGCAGAGGGAGGTATCAGAGCTGAGATTAAAAGTACCAATCCAGTTACTGGCAGCAGTGCAGCAGCACAAGCTGTCTGCGCTCATTATTCCTACATCTGAAGTCTCACAAATTTGGCATGGGGCATTTTGGTGGAGGAAAAACTGAACATCAGCCAGTAGTGTGCGCTCATACTACAGAAGTCCAGCCACATCCTGTACTGAATGAAAAGCAACATGGACAAGCAGGTCAAGGGAGGTGATTCTGTCCCTCTGCTCTGATCTGGTTGAGACCTCATCTGCAGTGCTGGGCCTAGCTCTGCAGCCCTCAGCACAAGAAAGACATGTCCCTGTTGGAAGGGGTCCAGAGTAGGCCACAAAAATGAGCCTCTGGTATGAGGACAGAATGAGAGTTGGAGTTGTTCAGGCTGGAGAAGACAAGGCTTTGAGAAGCCTTTCTTACAACCTTTCAGTACTCAAACGGGGCCTCTAAGAAAGATGGGGACCATCTTTATAGTACAGCCTGTTGTGACAGGACAAGGTGTGATGGGTTTAAACTGAAAGAGGGGAAATTTAGACTAGATATAAGGAAGACAATTTTTAGAGTTGAGGGTGGTGAGACACTGGCCCATATTGTCCAGAGAGGTGGTAGAAGCTCCATCCCTGGAAACACTAAAGGTCAGGTTGGGTGGTGCTCTGACTAACTTGATCTACTTAAAAATATCCTTGCTCACTGCAGAGGGCTTGACTTAGTGATTTTCAAAGGTCCCTTCCAACCCAAACTGTTCTATCATTCTGTGAATTTCTTCTGCATTTTTTCTGGGTGGATTATGCACAAGAATTAACAAGAGTTCTTGGGAAGTAGAACTGGAGGTTTCCCTGTCAAGTGGATACTGTCCAGTAGTCTTGAAGATCACTGAGGTGTTGTATACATGGCATTACAGAATCTGCCTCCCTTCCTTGATGCTAAAGGAGAATTCCACAGAAACTCCTAGAGAAAATGATTAATATTATGAATCCCATAGAGCCCCATGTATCAGGCTATCCATCACTTGATGGGAAGGAAGAGAAGTATTTCACAGTTTCTTTTCTGAAATTGTCAGCCAGTGTCTGTACTGGAAGTATAAGAGGTCAACTGAGAAGATTAAAAAAAAAAAAAAAGAAGAAAAAAAAATTGATGTTGAGAGCACTCTACACTTGGGCCTTACTTTCAAACTGAATAAAGATTAATATGTTAATGACTTTGTATGTATAATGAGTAAATGTGGCATCAAGCAGCTTTTATCAGGAGTCATCTGCATACATGAGTACACTCCTGAAGTATGACACATCTGATTTTTCTCTTGGTGATTTTCACCTCTGACCCTTCATCATCTTGACTTGTCTTGACACGACACAAGGCAAGCTACACCTGCTGTTTCCTTCCCTTTAGATCAAGCACAGATTTTGTGATGGCAGCAAGAGCAAGGAGGGCTGAAATGAAATCACTGCAGTGGCTGAAGGGCATTTGCTGCTGGAGACCCAGCAAATTCTGTTTGCACTGCCAGGAGAGGAGGTTCCCTTCATGCAAAGCGTTTCTCTGCTTCTATCACTTTCCTGCCTGTGAGTTGCTGTGTAATTGCATCATCACAGGAAGTATTCATTAAAAAGCTGGAACCATTAGCAGAGGCACTGTGGCCTCTTTTGTTTTGCACAAAATTAGATACCAGCTCCAAACCCAGTTCTATCTGCATTCACATTCGTAAATCAAAGTCAAGTATTTCATTAGAGTGTCTGCAGTGTATGTATATAACTCAGCAGCAGAGTGTCTGCTAAGCCTAATGTGTTGCATTTAATTAACATTTAATTAGAGGGTTTTTGTGGGAGGTGTGTTAAGTATTTGCCAGACGGCTCAGAAGAATGAATCCACATCTTGCTTGCTGGACATTAGTCTGCAGTTCTTGTAAACCACAGAATTGTTTTGGTTGGAAAAGATTTCTTAGATCATTGAACCCCACCATCAACCTAACATCACTGTGGCAATTAAACCATGTTCTGAAGTGCCATGTCCACACATCTTTTTAGCACCTCCAGGGATGATGACTCCATAGCAGCACTGAGCAGCCTGCTCCAATGCCTGACCACTCTTTCAGGAAAGAATTTTTTCCTAATATCCAACCTAAACCTCATCCAGTGTGACTTGAGGCCATCACCCTATCATTTGATACTAGGAAGAAGAGGATGACCTCACTACAACCTCCTCTCTCGTAGTCGTAGAGGGAAGTGTGGTGTCCCCTCAACCTTCTTTTCTCCAGAACTGAACAACCCCAGTTGCCTCAGCCAGTCCTCATAAGACTTGATACAGGTCACAGGTCACAGAATGTCAGGGGTTGGAAGGGACCCAAAGAAATCATCCCATCCAACTGCCCTGCAAGAGCAAGACCATACAATCTAGCTCAGGTCACAGAACTTGTTCTCTAAACCCTTCACCAGCTTTGTTGTCTTTCTCTGGACATGCTCCAGCACCTCAGTCTCTCTCTTGTAGTGAAGGGCCCCAAATTGGTGCAGCCTTACCAGCACCCAATACAGGGACAAGATCACTTCCCTATTCCTGCTGGCCACACTGTTCCATTCTCCCAAGTCCTTTTCTGAAAAGAAGTTTTCCATTTTCTCCCAAGCCTGTAGCATTGCACAGGGTTGTTGTGACCCAAGTGCAGAACCCAGCACTTGGTTTTGTTAAACCTCACTGAAAATATCCTTGCAAGTCAGGAAGATGCAGTCCCAGGATGCCTTGGAGTTTATATATGATTTGAAATTTCTCAGAGTTTATTTTTTACATTGGATATCTCCTCAAGTTTTCTTTTACTAATCTTACATATGTTGTCTTTTCGTAATCTTCAGAAAGATGAAACATACACCAGGCTAGACACCTTCTCCAAAGAACCCTGCATAGGTGAAACCCATCTAATCTAGAACAATTATCTGCAATACAGGTGTATCTGTCTGAGCAAGTCACCCTGAGTGCTCTTTTCTGAGCCAGGTTTAGTACATGATTTATCTGACAAAAGGAAGACATCTATACTAGCATGGACAAACCTGTGGTGTTACCTGTATTGTGTCTGTTGACTACATCTCCACTACTGGGCAAGATCAGAAAGCCAATGAAGAAGTAGACACACAAATACAGATAAGGTGCATCCCACCTACAGTTTCTCATCATGCAGGGCGAGTCTGTGGAGATTTGTTGATTCAAGTCAATGGAGGATGGTGAATCATAGGAACAGTTTGCCCAGAGAAGTAATGAATGTCCATTTCCTGGAAATACTCAAGGTTGGGCTGAATGAAGTTTTGAGCAGCCTGGTCTAATGGAAGTGTTGCTATCCATGGCAATGGGATTGGAAGTAGATAGTCTTTGAGTTCCCATTCAACACAAACCACCATATGATTCTGCAACCAAGGTAAATACTTAAAGTTGGGGGATATAGCTAACCTTTTCTCTGCTATCATGACCATTGCATGGGCATGCTTTTCTCTGTAGACTCTAAGTTTAGGTGATGTTTCTGGTCCTAACTGTCTGCCATACTCACAAATTGAGTGAATGTAACTGTGAGCCTGTATCTGGACTATCTTAGGACATAGATGTGACTGGTGTTGCAAGTAGAACAGAAACATAGCACAGAATTATGAAACTCACAGGCTCATTGCTGTGCTTATGGCTGCAGGCTCCCAGAAAATAACAACCAATCCATTTCATGTTTCCCTCAGCTTCATTTCTGAGCAATGATTTTATCTCATCCTTGTCCTATATGGCTTTTTACCCCACGGTGTTAGTCAGCCACTGCTGTACTCACCCTGTAGTTGATGGCAGAATTGACCCATTTGGAGAAGCTGTCCTTTTCAGTGTTGCTGTGTTAAGGAGAACCTAACCAACATGATAGGTTTCCTCATCCTGGACTAAACACATTTTCTGGCTAGAAAAAAAAAAGGGAAAGAAGGAAAAAAGGAAGGTTGGTTCATCGTGTTTTGGTTTTTATCTCCACCTGGCCAGCTGCCCAAAGCTTGGTATTATGAAAATCTGTTGAGGAGAGCTCATCTCATTACTTCTCATTTATGTGGACACTCATGTGAAAAATGATCTCTCTGATCCTCTGCAGCTTGGCTGGCTATTCTTCATGTATCCCATTCTCTAATTGATTTTGTTTCATCCCCAGTTCAAAAAGGCCAGGATATTGTTGAGCCTTGAAGGGAATGAGTAGCAGAAGAGAAAGAAAATTCTAGTTTTCAAACAGAGAGACTTGTTCTTTTTCTCTACCAAAACAGTGTAAGTCCAGCACAGCTCCAGTGTGGTGGAGGTGGTGGCATATAAAGAAAGAGCAGAGGAAAAGGAATATAGTAAAGGTGGGTCTGATGTATTGCCTTGGAGGCAGGGAATTAATGTGGCTAATAAAAAATAGAATTATTATTTCCCTGAAATCCCGCTGCCAAACTATATACGGAACTAGTTTTAGGTTTATTTACAAGGTTGATTTGATTGGGAAGATCTTCAGAGGATGCTATGGACAAATTTAGGATTTAGAAAGTCAGAAAATGGAAAAGGCTAAGCTACAAACACACCTTTTACCCCACTATCAATTGGCTGAGAAGAGAATTAAGGGAACAACAGTTTTACTCACAGCAGTGAGATAGGTATTTGGCAATGATCCCTTGCTGGATTCTCTGCAGCTTGGCTGATTCTGACTGCAAGCAATATCCAATTGCAAATCCAAAACAGCAAAGTTCAAGGCAGGTGTGGTGTGGTAGACCTGAAGGGTCAAAATAGGTCTGTACATATGCTGGCTTGCCCGGACATATTTTTCTACCTTCCCTCTGTTTCGGGGGAAGAAGCAACTGGAGGGAAAAGGGACAAAAGAAATGGTGCCATGGAGTTTGAGCACTCTAGCTTATATAGGTTGTTATTCTCCTGCTTGCAACCTGTGGTGAACAAGGTACATGAGCTAGCCTCATGCTATGCCTGTGCTGGGCCTGTGCTCTTTCCCCCATATGGTATAACCAAACCTATGCTTTCACCCAAATATGGTAAAACTTGGCTTACTGCCACTCTGATTGGATATGCTAATGTCCAAAAGGGTCCAAGCACTATTGACAGCAAGAGATCTTCCAGTGTTTGTTAGTTAAAATTGAATTGATTGTTTAGATACTTCTCGATCTAGATATTGCTTGTGTAATTGTTCCATAAATACTACAATCAAACCTGTTCAATACTAAAAATAAGTGGTTGGAGTTGGAAAAGTTTGGATATTGAAAATTAATAAACAATATTAATTTTGGAAAATCATATTGCATTAATTAATCATAACACCCTCCATAACAGGGTGGAAAGATCGTCAAACTCAGTGGTATCTCAAAAATGCTGTTTCCACAAGTCAGAGGTTTGTGGAAGCCACACTGCTTTAGCAGTGGCAGGGAAGAGCCAAGGTCCCAGAGCAGCCAGGTCTGGGTGTCACCAGCAGCTCTCTCAAATGGACCCAGGACTTGCCAAGCCTTCAAGACTGCACAGAATGGTGCAGAAGTGGGGACCATCCAAAAGCAGGGACAGTGCAAACCAAGAGCCATGCAAAAGGTAGGAGCAGTCTGAAAGCTGGGGCAGTACAAACAGGAACTCTTCAAGGCAGGGGCTCTGTCAAAGCAGGGAACCTTTCCAGGTGGGAACTCTAGCACCTTTTCCCTAGCTCTATTTATGTTCTTTTAGACAAAGTGTCCCTTTGCCAATTTATACTGGGCATGATGGACCCAGCCAACAACCAGCCTGATTCCCTGTGTCGGCTTCCACACGAGTCAGCACACGTGTGGAGAAAGGTGCCTTTTGCTGCTCCCCTTCAAGACCACAGGGCAGGATGGAGGAAAGCAGTTTTTGCGCCTTCGTCTCCTCCTCATTCAAACCCAAGGCGGATGGGGAGAAGGAAGGAATTTGGGGTGCTCCAGGACACTATATTGTCATTGAGCGTCTTGAGTGTCCTGATCTAGTGGGAGGTGTCCCTGCCTGTGGCAGGGGGTTGGAACTGGATGATCTTTGAGGTCTCTTCCAACCTAGACCATTCTATGATTTTACGATTCTATGATTCTATGATTTCCTACCTGGGTTAATAGGACTAATGGACCACTGAAGGCCAGATCTCATCTGGCACAATCTGTGTAGGTTCCCTGAAGTTAGTGGAAGTCAATGCTAAATCACACCCCATATGGACTAAAAGACCACTGAGTCAAAAAATTTTGATGATGTGAGGTGAGGTGAAGAAATAGATGTGTCTGTCAGAAGCATACAGAAAGCTACAAGTTGTAATAACCTCTCCACACCCTTCATCAAGTCTTCTCCTTCCTCTTAGGTAGTAAATTGCACCAGATCAGCCTGCCTGAGACTTCCCCTCTGTATGTAGTTTGTGCAATTCAGCCTCATGCTGACAGCTCAGGTCAGATCCTCATAGACCCATGGGGTGAAGCTGAGTTACACCAGCGTCAGGTTGGGCTCTTTCTTGTTTGCTAGCATTGGACTTCTCATGGGAATCAGAAAGAGGAGGCAAGAACCAAGAAAACAGCAGGAATTTTATTCAGTTTGGAGATCTCTAAGTTGCCACTGATCAAATCCAAGTACTTTCCTCATGAGTTAGAAAAGATTACTTCCATCAATCTCCAGGAAGGCTCCAAGTGGAGCCTCTCTTTTGTAGGTGTCTTCATTCTTTCATATCTGGGACACACTGATTTTTAAAAGTTAGATTATTTTATGTATTTCCCTCCTCCTTTCAGCTTTGTCCTTTGCCACAACCTGTAGAAGATGGTCCAGATGCAGGCAGTTGCCAAGTTAATTTTTCAAATGTATCACAGTACAGTTGTTTTTAAAAATTTTTACAACAGACTTTTGCAAGTATTTGTTCTCTCCACTTTGTGAGTCCCAGTTTATTTTCCTTCACCTTGTTGTTTCATATCAATACTTGACTTACAGATTAAAAAGGAAAATGTGACAAGAAGAGGAGGCAGAAAAATGCAAAGCTAAAGGTGGCATTTCAAGAATATTCACTTCCCACAGCAGCTGCTTTCTCTAGGTTCAGATGTCATCCCTTCCACAAGTAGAATATATTTTTTTCTCCAGGGAGTATGTTCTGTGGTTGTTGTGGAATCAGGAAGGGGGAAAGACAGATTGTCACCCTTTGCTGCATGGTTGCTTTTTAGACCATCAGGTCTCTGCCACATATTAATATGGCACTAGCAGCAAGACTTGGCTTACCCTTGGAGTTTACCTTCAAAACACAACACATTCCGCTGCTAATTATATTTTCATAGATGTCCTGCAGAATTATTTCAATACAGGTTATAGGTCAACCTGCAGGAAAGCAACTTCTTAAAGAAGCACCTGGGAGTCCAGATGGACAACAAGTTGACCATGAACCAGCGTTGTCCACTTGCAGCCAAGAAGGTGAATGATGTCCTAGGAGGCATTAAGAAGAGTGTGACCAGCAGGTTGAGGGGGGGTTTTCTCACTCTCTGCCCTGATGAAACCACATCTGAAGTACTGGGTCCAGATCTAGGATCCCCAGTTCAAGAGAGACAGAGAACTACTAGAGGGAGTCCAATGGGGTGATGGAGGTTGGAGGAGTGGTACAAATATGCTGAGGGGACTGGAGCATCCCTCTGATGGAGAAAATCTAAGAGACCTGGGACTGCTTAGACTGGAGAATCATAGAATCATAGAATGGTTTAGGTTGGAAGAGACCTCAAAGATCATCCTGTTCCAACCCCCCGCCACAGGAAGGGACACCTCCCACTAGATCAGGTCGCTCAAGAACTCATCCAGCCTGGCCTTGAACACATCCAGGGAGAGAGCAGACACAACCTCCCTGGGCAACATGTTCCAGTGCCTCACCACCCTCACTGTGAAGAATTTCTTCCTAACATCCCGTTCAAATCTCCCCTCCGCCAATTTGAACCCATTCCCCCTCATCCTGTCATTAAGACCTTGTGAACAGCCCCTCCACAGCCCTCTTGTAGGCCCCCCTCAGATACTGGTAGTCTGCTATAAGGTCTCCTC
>VWZI01007015.1:0-12773 GCA_013396835.1 Psilopogon haemacephalus
CAGTCTAATTTCTCACATAAATTCTCCAATTAGCTCAAACCAACACATTTCTGAACCAAGACCTACCAGTAGCAAGCACAGCATGACTTCCTCTGCCCTATGGCACAGCTGTTTCCATAGCACCCACATGAGCATGCAGTGTTTAGCAGAAGTTGTTCAGTAAGATTAAATAACACCCAGGAATCCTGTGCCAAGTAGTCCAGCCAACACTTGACCTTCTCAGAAGAGGTCCAGCCAGCAAATAAACCCACAGCAGTGACATTCAATCAGGGCCAGCATGGAGAGTGCAGTCATCACCACCTGCTGAATGCAGAAAACCCTAAAGAATCAAAGATCCAGGCATTTACTGTGCCAAGTGGGACAAATCACTCTGTTCAGCCATGGCAACGTGACAGACCACTCTGTGTCCTACAAACCTCTTCTCCAGACCTTTGCTACAGGCCTAGCCACTCTCATTTCCTTTCACTGCTTTGGTTCTTATCAGTTCAGCAATGATGGATCCCATAGGTATGTATGAACTCCTTACTGTCCCTTTCAGCTCATATCAGTATTCATTCAGATGGGTTTCACAATCCCTAAAAGGTCTTCGGCTCTGGTGATAGAAAATTGCATAGCCAGAGCAGGAAGCCAAAAGTTTTTGCCTGTCAGAGATCCTAGCTAGTAACAGATGAGGAATGATGGATGGTTGTCCTCTTGGCTTCACCTGCCTTCTTTAAATAGAGCCTCTGTGTGAGAGGTAAGGCCCTTTGCAGAGGAGAAGGTGGGGTGGAGCAGAGGAGAGGCTGCAGCATCCAAGGTGGAATGTTCCTGGAAATCTCACAGAAATTTTGAGGTCTGCAATGAAAAATTTTGCCACAGCTGTGGAGATCAAGGCAGTAAAACAAAGGCTGCACCATGGTGTGTCCCAGGGACACATTTATCCTGACAAAAGACTGACCAGAGATCAGCATGAGCACTTTCTGCATCACAACCATGGGATGCCTTCCTACATGGCAGAGGGGAAAGGTGCCCACATCTTGTTCCAACAAGGAAGCAGAAGCAGTCATAATGCACGTGCTGACTTGCAACCTCAGAGGCACTCCCAAGTATGTGAATTTAGCCTGTGTACCCAACATTGCCCTGGGAGACACTGATTAGGGCGATCTGTACTCACCTTTATATCTCTCCTAACTGGTACCTATTTCTCCTTGTGGAAGAGCCTGGAGCAGTCTGGAGGGATCAGGCTCAGACAGGATCCGCATCCCCCAGAAAACGAAAAACTGTGAACTGTTCCCTTTTTTTCTTACAGAATTTCATTTGCTAATAAAAGCAGAGAGGGAGGCACTAGTTCTGCCTTCAATGAGCAAATGTCATGTTTTGATCATTACTGAACAAAGAATTTTGGTTTAGCATTTAGAGATGACTGCTCATGCTGAGTATTTAAAATTCAGTATCAGAACTGGTGCACAAGGTTTTTTAAAAATCCAAATCCAAATGAAGCATTCTCACCTGTCTGAAATATGTATTCTTCCAGTCTGGGGGACAGCATGACTTTGGCAATTCTCATTCCAGATATCCAGGCCCTACACAAACAGTGCTGTTGTCTGGCTTTGCCTTTAAAGAAATGTTCCAAGAGTGGCTGAGGATGCTTTGGTCAAAGTATCATTGGCTATATGATAGAAAGCTTCAGAACCCAGGCCTGGAGGGCTGACTGCTGTGGTGCAAGTGTAGTGAAATGGAAGCCATGTGTTATTTCTCCTCACCATGAGTATCCACCTCTGTGGACTTCTGTCAGGGGACGTCTGGAAACAGGGACCAGGGTGTGCATTTGACCACTGCTCTGTTAAATCTAGTTTGAAATTATTTTCTTCTCCCTTCTCTTAAAAACCTAGGAGTATCTGCCATGCACACTATGGGTGACTTTGATGTCTAATGCACAAAGTTCTTTCAAGAGGTGCTGTTCTCATTTCTGTGTTAAAGTTGGGGGGGGAGGGAAGTACCAATACAATCCTAGCCACAAACCAAGGAATAGAAACTCCAAGAAAGCAGGGGAGTATATAGTTAATACCTCCAAACCCTACTCCACCTATACTGTCACAGTGATGAGTAGACTCACAAGTGGGGAATGATGCTGGAGATGGATGATTCAAAAACAAGGCTGTTCTGCTGGTGGAGCTCCAGTCTTTATTTATTTGCCTTTTTCCAGGAAGAGTCTCATTTATTGCTGCCTGCATAGCTAGAGACTGCCCTTTAATCCTCTGCTTTATCATGCACTGTGAATTAAATACCACAGGAGTACAAGAGCCCTTAAGGGCACAACATTCATTTTGCTGTAGCTGTCCAAAGCCAGCTGAGTTTTACGGGAGGGTTTTTGTTTATGGATATCTATTTCCTGAGCGAGGATTTCTCTGCATTTTGTTTTACCTGTTATTTCTTGGTTTGTTTTGTTAGGGGTTTTTTATGCCCTGGTTTTGAGGCAGAGCATAAAAGAGCAGGGCAGGTTAAAGTTGTAGTGGTTGGTAGCTCCTGTGCTTGCAGCTGTGGCATTTCCAGAGCAATGGTGTGGTTGTGTATGGCTCCCAGGGTTGGCTCAGCTCCTCCATCACAGGTGGCATCCTACAGACAGCTGATGTGGTTTTCCCATTGCAAACAAACCACGTGAGAGAGGGGGATGAAATGGAATTTCCTGTCCCTTGGGCACCTCCTATCAGCTCCTTCATTTTGTTGGTCTTTCCTTACCACCCTTACCAGCCTTACCACCTTAGCCAACAGGGCCCAGTCCATGTTGTAGAGGAACATGAGGGTGGACAGAGGATCGGGAATGAAAATGGCTGCCCTGGGGTGAAGGTAGCACCTCACAGATAAGCTGGCATCTTCCTGGAAACCGTAAAAGCTCCCTTAGTGCTCCTACAACATAGTGCCCTGATATCTCTACCAACTCTCCAAATCTAACGACAGGAAGTTTTACTTGTCCTCTTAGTTCATAACACTGGATAAAGTGTTACTCATTCCTGAGCTATAAATGCCATGTATGTGGAATGGCCTGCTCCTGTTTCTGGGAGGAATCCATAGCACCCTGTGCACAAAGGAATCAGTGTGACTTACTTGTGTTACACAAACCTATGATGTGCTGCACTGTCACAACCTGGAAATAGTCTCTCGCCATGTAGCTCAGCAGTGCCCTGTAGAATCAGAGTGCTGCCTGGAGGAGAGACTGCCAGCTGTCATGCCAAGCCCTCCCATCAGCCATAAAAGAGCTGCCTCTTTTGCCTGGCTCCCCACACTCAGCCTGAGCGTAGCAGGTGAGATCTGCTATGATCACTCACCTAGTGGAACAGCATCTATGAGGTCCCTCTAAGATGCTCTTGCACTGGATCCACCTCCCACCCAGCAGGGCTCTTGCTGAATCTGGGGGTTGGTGTTAATGGCTGCAGAGAGCTTGGGATGTAGCTTAACCACCAGTCCAGATGGGACCTTCTGCTCCTGTTGCTCTTCCAGATGGAGCAGAGGAGGCAGGAAAGGAGAAGGGTTCTCACTGCCTTTGTGGGGAGTCCTGGCCTACCTGAGGCTGAGGAAGCTTTAAGGCAGAGCTGTCCTTGAAGCCCTGCTTGCACAAGAGAAGACAAGCCCTAATAAAGACAGAGTTTACTGGTTAGCCAGCAGTTGAAGGCTCAGGGGCCAGCCTGTTTGAGCTGTTAATGACCCAAAGTGGAAGAGTCCATATCTACATATAATACCTCCCAAGACAGCTGGGAGCAGCTTTTCTGTATGCTGGTGAGGGATCTGCCCAGGCCATGGAGGTCTCACCCTTTGAGGGACTCAATTTCAGTTTTGCTGAGTCACAGAGTCACAGCCACTGTGACCTGAGGAGATCTGAGCTTGGCATATACATTGCTGCAAGAGCTGCCTGCCAGTGGAGCCTCATTAAAGCAAATGCACTTAACAAGGTGATGGGCAAAAGGTGTTCTTTGTCTTCCCCAGACCCACGGACTTCATGATGGCATCTATCATCCAGTGACTCAACAGGGTTCAGCTGTGCAGCCAACCCAGTTCTGCCAAGCCAAAACACTGTCCAGTTTTCCCAGCATATTGAGAAGAGACCTTTGCTAGATGTCTTGTAGACTGGAAACATCCTGCTTAGTGGTCCAGTGTCTTGCAACCACTAGAAATGTCTAAAAGACAGTAGCAGAGGTCTCAGGTTATCCAATACCTGGACTTCTATGTGCAGGAGAGACTATCCATTAAGCTCTTGAAACGTTCTGGAGACAAAATGTACGTTTTGAAAAGCAGAGGTAGCAGTTATGAGGGAGGCTATGCTTCCTATTTCATTTCATCTGAAGGCAAAGAATCCCTGAAAATCAGTATGTAGCAGTAGTTTGTATGAGAAGTGACTGTGCAATGAAAGCATTCCCGAGTTGAAGAAGAGTGTAATGTGAGGATAATGGACTCCCGAAATGCTGCAGCAGCAGCCTTAGGGGACCAGAGCAGGGAGTGTCTCTTGGGAAGGGAATCTGAAGGATAAAAGAGCTGTGAACAGCTCCCGGCTGCCAAAAGGGATGATACTAAAAGGCACAACAGCAAACTGTGCCTGTGCAGGGGAAGACTCAGAAGCGTGGGAAGAGAACACTGAGGCTGCATCAGGAGCTTTTTGAGGATCCAAAATCAGTAGCTGCAATCACACAAGAGGCAGAAAGAAGAGCCTGCAAATAATGAAAACTCTCTAGAAATCACACAGGCCTGAGGAGCTGTCAGAGCTGAACTCCAGGATAACCATACAGAGATAAAAAAAGGCCACAAGAAATAGGTCCATAAGCATATTTAAGGTAAGAAGAACAAGGCATGTCTAAGAGCTCAGATAATATTTGATACAAAAAGGGCCAAAGAGTTAAATGTTGCCTTCATTTCAGTCCTCAAAACTTAACTAAAATAATTTTAATGAGGAGGAAAGAGCCCAGGGCAGAATCAGAAAAGAACAGACTCAAAAATATTCAAACGAGTTATCTCTGTCCTTGTCAGCATGTCCTAATGAACTTCAGAGGAAACTGCAGGAACAGTCTCTGACCCGTGAACATTTCATCATCAGGAACTTGGGGAGGATGCAGGAGGTGCCAGGCAGCTGGGGAAATTTAAGCAGATTGCATAGCTTTTAATATAATCTCTGTCATTAAAGAAGGTAGGAACTGAGGATTGAAAAAATGAAGGGCAAATCAGCTTAACTGATTCATAGAAAGATACTGGAATTTTATTTTTTTTTTTTTTTTTTTTTTTAGCTAGCCAATTGATGAGCAGGAGAATATAACCATATCTAATTTGGGAGGGTAATTGTCCTAGGGGCTAAGGAGAAAGCAGTCAGTTTAATATGCCATAACTTGGGCAGTGCTTTTGGTGCTTTGCCTTAAGATTCTCCTAAACAAACCAGAGAAATGTGGTCTAGATTTGACAGCTGTAAGTCAGAGCTGTAACTGAAAAACTGCTATCTCAGTAATCTGGAAACACATTTCAAGTAGGACTGTTTTGGGCTCTGCTCTCTTCGATATTTTCATCAATGGCATAGCTAATGAAACAGGAAGTGCTGTTACAAAATTCACAGATGACACCAAGCTTGGAAGGGCTGCAGACACTCTGGAGGATCTGTTCTCATTTGGAATAATCTTGGCAAATTGGAGCAATCAACAAGGTGGAATTGAATAAAGAGAAGTGCAAAGTGCTGCCCTTTGGAAGAAGAAATCAAAATCTCAAAACACAAACTGGAGCAGGCAGTCACACCTTTGAAGTCAGCAATTCTGTGACATACTGGTTTATTTCATCAGGATATCAAAAGCAAAGTGAGGTGTGCAGTGTTTATTCTGCACCTCTTTGCTCTGGAGACTGCACTCTCCTGGGTGGAAAAAGGGGGATGAAATGAAGATGTTCTGGAGATAATGAACAGGAGTGAGGAGAGGGAGAGCATTACCTGATTCCCCACTTGGTCAACTCCAGTGTTCAAATCTCCTCCCCCCAAATGAGCCAAAGTAAGGAGTCCCAGTGGTACCACAGCATAACTTTCAATTGTGAATCTACCTCTCCCCACTCCCTGGTGCAATCTCTTCCCTACTGCCTGAAAGGGAAGTCTGTATTTGCAGGGAAATGTCCCTCTGGGTCTCTTTTCCCAGTTTATCATCAGGGACTATCTTGTGTCATAGATGAGGTATAAAGTACAGCAAGTGCACTGAGAAGTGGTATGGGTTGGAAGGGTTCAGAGGGAGCTCAGTGACTCATCTCCCATGTACTGTGAGATACATGCAAAGCTGGTGTGAGGCAGAGATTCATGGTTATTTCTAAAGTGTTTTTTGGAACTGAGTGATCTCATGAGGACTATGAGAATTTGGGAAGTGGCAGGGCAGCCTAGTAAATGAATGCAGAATGCAGAGCAAGAGTCAGTACATTCTGCCATACTACACTAGAGACCTATGGTTAGGGAACATAAATGAGCCAAAAGAGACCATCTGTGGCTAGGTATTGCTCCTGCAGTGTGCAGAGCTCATCAGGGAAATGTCACTCTCCTGGCTTTGTATACTCTTCCTTGTACTGTTGACCACTGCTACAGATAGGATGTTAAAAGAGACAGGCCCCTCATCTGAACCACTTTTCTGCTCTAAGGTTGAGATAAAAGGCAGCTGAGAATGGAGTGTATAGGATGGGATTAAGGGAAGGAGATAAGTGAGGACTGAGATGCGGGAGATTTGGAAACAAAAGCGGGGGGAATTGAGATTCACACACACAAAAACAAACAAACAAACAAAAAAGAATTTAAAAATTCACAGAATGGGAATTAAGGTTTGTGTGTATGCAGTGATGATGTCAGTAGATAGAAAGCCCAGCAGTGAGAGTTAGCTCCCACGTGGATTGGTCTACCTTGGCCTGAGCCACTCCTGCTGTACATGCAAATATTAAACTTTGATCACAGCTGCCATAACCTTCCACTGACACCCAGCAACGAAAGCAGGAGAAATAGGCTAAAGCATGGCAGCTGTCTGGCTGAGGTGAAAGTGCATTTGGAAAGGAAACCAAAGACAGAAATTGCTGCTGAAGGTGGAAACAAAACATGCAGTTCAGGTGGCAGGACAGGCAGAGCTTTATGAGAAGCAGGACAGAGTAAATGGTTGGAATGGACTGTGATTTTTCCCTCTTGTAGATAATATTAGTGTCAGCACAAAGGTGATATACCACTCACTGTCAGCAGAAGCCTTGTTTTGGTGGCTTCTTTACTGGCAGACAGGAGAAACAGTTCCTTCCCCCTAGATTTACCTGTCTCTTTCAAGAAAATTAATGGCAGATGTTGGAATTAGAGGGATATTAATTAGAAACTGAAAGTCCTGGTGAAAAGATCACTTAGTGGCAGACGCTGACACTGTGCAGAAAGTAAGTGCTTGTAATTCCTGGGAAACTGCTGCTCCAAAGTTGCCTCAAACTGGAGACTCAAAATTATTCCAGTTAATCTCACAGCATAGTGGTACAACAACTGATCCCAGTTTGCCCAGCGAGAGACATAAACACAGTTACCCTTGTTACACCTGGGTTTTTTTCGTGTTCTTCCAAAAGCCCTTCTAGCGGTTCAACTGAGAATCACTCTACTGACCAGTCTTACCTCAGGGCCACTTTTATCCCAGCTAATCCCAAGAGACAAAGGATCACCTGGACACAGCCCATATGTGTCCATCTGCAGCACCATGAACATTTCCTTGCACAGAGACTGCCACCATAGATTGTGATGCAATGTGGGCAGGTATTCCAAGGCTCAGAGGAATAATACAAAGACATGACCCTTACCTCTAGACCATGATACTCACCCTTGGTCACACTTTGCATTCTAATTCTTGCATTTGAAGAGTCAGGGTTAGCTATTGCAATCAGTAGAAGACAGAAATTAAACTGCTTTCACCAGCACTATCTCTGCTGCAGATCTCCATCATGTAGAAAAGAAGTAGGCCAGTTATTTTTGCTCTGGGATGAAAGTGAGAGTGGAGGGTAAATGGAAGAGGTAAGTCTTTCCCCAGAGTCAGCAGTTCTCAGCTTGCTCTCCCAGATGCTGTGGGCATGTGCTGATTGGGTAGACAGCTGCACTGACACAACTCTTGTCTAGCTAACCTGTATTGATGTTTCTCATCTGTTGCTTTAGATCCGGTCTAGAATCAAAATCTGCTCTTTTGGCTGGACCGTTTACTGTGATAGTTTTGCTTAAGGGTGATGGTTAGGTGCTGGATACTCTGTCATATACAATAAATTAAAGGAAGCATAAGAAACCAGCATAAGCAATAGTACAGCTTTGATATAATCTATTGCCAAGGCATGGTTGTCTTTGCATGTGCTGTGAAGCACAAAATAGCTTTTCAGGTCTGGGAAGTAATCTCTGCACATAGGATAGTCTCTAGTCCCTTCTGCCTGGACTCTAAAGAGCTCCACAGGGCTTGCTGTGACCTGACTCTCTTCATGGATTCAGTAATAAAGCCACAAGAGAAAGAGCAGAAAAGGCTAATATATGGAGAGAGTGGACACAGTGAGAAGAGATCAGTATGGTTTCCTGTACATGCTGATCCAGCATGTGTTAATTCATGGTAATGCATTGGGATAGCCCTGTCTACCATGTTAGCTCATGTCTTGCCCTGGCAGCAGCACAACCACATCAATGTGGCAAAGCAAGCAGGGGCATTAGATTTTTTTTTTTCAGACTTTGCTGCCAGGTTAATGACCCTATTGTATAATATGGTCTGTCTCCAGCTCCACAGCCATCTGGGATATCATATCATGACATAAGCCAGTGCAAGCAGAAATGTCTAAGAATATAAGAATGGCCAAAGCTCCATCTAGCCAGCTGCCTTGCTTCCCTCAATGGCCACAAACAAGCGTAAGGCTGAAATATGAACAAGACAAATGTGTATTGTCATTTCCCTGAGTACTTCTTCCAGAATTCACCAACTTTCAGGTCAAGGAATTTTTTCTGATGCTTCTAGTCAAATACAGCTCTTCTTGAAGGATTTCCCACTTAAGTCTGGCCTTTAATTGGGAAGTTTCACCTCTGCAAACAAGAATGATCCTCAGGAGAGAGGTGTTTCTGGAAGGGGACACACAGAGCTGAATGTAGGAATTCCAATTCTAATTTATCTCAGGCAGACAAAATTTGTTTCGATGGCATCATTAAGCATCCTGCTACTTGATATAAACTGATGGACTCATGCTTACTCTTGGTATTTACTCTTGCAAATGAATCACTGTTACTTCTGCCTCCCTGCCCACCCCTCCACTTGGTTCCCTTTTAATTTTACAGCTTCCTGAACCTGACATTGGGAAATCAATAAGTAATTTAGAGCCCAGTAAATACAGATGAAAACAAGTTATTTTGTACTTTTATAAATATTTGGAAACCAAAATTATCTAAGAAAACAGGTGCTCAGTTGACTCAGCAACCCATCCATCAGCATCACACAGTTAATTGCATAAGATCATAAACATTTATAATTAGAAGGCAAACAAACAAGAATTTCATAAACAGCCCTCTTGAATCAGGCTGCACATTAAATATTTGTGATAAGGTAATTAAGAATAGATTTACAATCCTGGCTTAGTGTTTAATACTTTGGAGAGTAGATTTGATACTGTGGAGAATGTTCTACAGCCAAGAAGAAAATATTTGATTTCAGCTCCTTTATCTGAGGCTTAAAGTGGTCTCAGAGAAACATTGGCTCTGTCACTGATCAGAGCAGGATTTCATTCATTACAGACCACATAGCTCATTTAAATATATGTCTAATGTCCCTTGTCATGGACTGATCCACTTCAGGCCTGCTTCAGAGCTCTGCATCCTTGGCTGTGTCTGCAAGGTTTCCATAAGTTCTGTTTTTTATGCTTGATTCTTCATTCAGAAGATGTCAGAATTCTCAATTGTGTTCCAAAGTAGGGAGAAAAAAACATTTTTCTACTACAAATGACAGTGTTTGGTTACGAAAAGCTGGCATCACTACAGAATTACAGCTGTGCATAGTGGGCTATGGGAATCAGAGAATCACAGAATATGTCTGGTTGGAAGAGACCTCAGAGATCATCCAGTCCAACTCTTGACCCAACATTGAAGGGTTAACACTAAACCATGTCCCTAAGTGCCAAGTCTCATACTGTAATGCCTGATGCCATTCACAGAATCACAGAATGTCAGGTGCTGGAAGTGACATTGAAAGATCATTCAGTCCAACCCCCCTTGCCAGAGCAGATCACACAGGAATGCATCCAGGTGGGTCTTGAATATCTTCAGAGAGGGAGACTCCACAACCCCCCTGAGCAGCCCATTCCAAAAGTAGCTGTTTCTGCGTGCTTAAACTATCCAACGTAATTACTTCTGCAGCCAGTAAGCAAGCTCAGCAACCCATTACAGTGAATATGACAGTCCCCTCGAAGCTAATCTGTGATCAAGTCAGCTGGGCTGACTGCTTAAAACCAGAGAGGGCAGAAACTCAACCTGTACTGAAGCTAAGGGTTTAAACTGTGTAAAATCAGATGCACATCCTAAGAAACCAAGTGGCTGCATCCCATCAGTGAGTAAGGGGAGATCAACCCCATGTGTGGGTAGGATGACCTGGAGATACTTAGTGGTTTAATATGGCACAGGTTTAACTCCAGTAATTATCTGCTTTCAGAAACTAGAACAGTCTGAAAAAGGTGGGTGGAAGGTAAAGCTATAGCATTGGATTAATCAGGGACAGACATAAACCACTTTATCCTATGGTGACTATCAACTCTCCACACATTGCCGTTTGAGGTGATCTCCTCATCTAGGCATAATACTGCTTCTTAGTTATTGTGGTTCTTTTGTTCTTTGCTCTCATATCTATGTGCTTGTAATAGGCAGACAAGAGAGTGGCTCTTCCTAGAAGTGTTTCTGATAATCTTGGTCCTAGCCAAGAACAATGAAGCTATCCATGTGCTAAGTCACCCAGTCCTACCTGCTGGTCTGGCATCAGTTACATGGATCATAAAGGCACTTTCTTAACAGACCGCTGCAAAACAAAGAGGCTCAGAGCCCACTCACTCTGCATAAATCCCAGTCTCTATCAAAGCTTTTTGGTTATATTAAAGCATGTCAGCTAAGGAAGTCTCCAATAGATGCTGCCACTTCCTCAGCCTCAGTGCAGAACAATAATACAGCATCACAGTCACTGCTGGACCTTGTGCTTTCAAAAAGCCTCACCCAGATTGGCAGCTTGAATAATAACAGAGCTTAATACTCAAGCACTGTCATCACCTATATAACTTTTAACATTATTTAACCCTTCAGTCCTCTTGCAAGGTTAGGGAGGATGACAGAGATGACTGGGAGGTGAGCCGGGTGGAAGGGCCTGAGCTCCTCTCTCTTTTTGAAATGCATAGACCGTTACAAGTTAGGTGTCTCACAGCCAATCCCCTAGACATCAGCTGTGGTATGTGCAGATGCATAGCAGGACATATGCATTACTGCATGCTCTGCACACGTGCAGTGCTAGCTCATCTGCCCTCTCTTTCATGCATGATATTTTCCCACTTGGAAGGTACCATGAGGTATCATGAGATACCTGCTCTGGAGGTAAGTGAAACTTTGCCTGGGCTGACAAACCATTTACAGGTATGGGCAGGCCCTTTTCTCCCTTGATTGTGGCCTCTGGCCTCCGTGCGCATGTCTGCTCTGCTGCTGTTTGTGTGGGGAGAGACTTGGGCTGTGTTCACGCATGACGCTGGTGCAGCAGACGTCACCAGCGTGCCACCCCCTGCAAACGCATGCTGTTAGCTGGGTGAATCATGCCTATGCAGTATGTAAAACCAGTCCAGTCACAGATAAACCTCAGGCATTTATTGGTAAACAGAGAGTGTTTTGCTGTAAGAGCATAACTCATCCTGCTGCATTTATGATCCATTTATTGATCACTGAGATAAAGCTGTAATCCTTTTAATTCAGGGGAGAAGGGATCCGGCAGAGCAGGAGCACCGGTGCTCTGCCACTCGGTAATTAAAATACATGATTTATCATTGAATAACCCTGGCTGTGCAGAGCTGAGCTAACCAGCAAGCTGGGGGTGGGATGCTGGAGTAGGTTTATGGTTCTTTCTAAAGTTTTGTTTCTGCTTGATGTTTATTTCTTTCCCCCTTCCCTGCAGGTCTGATAATACATGAAGGGCCTTCGGTTTACCGGATTTTTAAACGGTGGCAGGCGGTCAATCAGCAGTGGAAAGTGCTGAACTATGACAAAACAAAGGACATGGAGGAACAAAAAACAGGGACCAGGACAAATCAGCGCCCATCCTCCCAAACCACACACTCGTCCTCCACTGGTGGTACAGCCACTAACTCCGCTCCAGCCGACAGCGGGGCACGGGCTGCCGGCCATGCCACAGGCACCCTCTCTGACCACCACTGTGCTTATACCATCCTGCATATACTCAGCCACCTGAGGCCTCACGAACAGAGGAGTCAGTCTAGTAGTAACAGAGAGCTCGTCATGAGGGTCACCACGGTCTGAGCCGAGGAATTCAGGAGGCCTTAACACAAAGAAGAGGAGACAAAGAACTCATAAAGCAGAGGAGCATGGTGTGCCTTTTTCTTTCTCTTTCCTTTTCATTTTTTCATTTGGTTTTTGTTCGGGTTTGTTTTTTTTTCCTCCTCTCCTGTTTCTTTTTTGGTAACTGCACAAGATATAAGAGGCAGCACCTGGCCAGCTGAGTCAAAAAAGCAGGTGGAGGGAGAGCTGCACACTCATGCTAAAGAGGTTAATGTTTTCCAGCCAGTTAAAAAAA
>VWZI01007015.1:12781-107237 GCA_013396835.1 Psilopogon haemacephalus
AAAAAAAGATAAAAAGAAAAAAAAAGATAAAAAACAACAACACAAATCACAAAAATACCAACAAAACAAGTGCAATACAGACTACAAACTGAGTAGGCAGAGTTCTGGGGAAGCAGAGGAACAGACGGTTTAGCATGTCTTACAAATCCTATTACCTGGAATAGGTAACACTCTGTACACACCCCTGTACACACACGCACACAAACACAGTGTGAGATTTATAAAAACAAGGAGTGGGATGAAATTTTGGGAGTATTTTGTTTTCCAGACTGTAATTAACCAGGGCTAGGAGCTGTTTTGTTTCTTGAGTCGCTCTGGAGCCTTGTTCAATTTACTGTAGAATACCTGAAGTGAAATGGCTGAGGGTCTTTCAGTATTGGTTTACAGAGAGATTGAGTCATCCCACTAAGAAAATCCAACAAAATCCAGGCATACCCAAATTTCACCAAAAATCCTGGGTTTCTTTCATGATGTTCCTGGCAAGGGGTTTGTGAGGGTGGAATTGGGAGGGGGGGAGGGTTCTCCATGACCTTTATTTGACGTATAAGCATTTTGGGCAAATTTTGTACAAGTGCCCCACAGGTGTGTTAAGCACAAGTATTGGTGTAATTTATAACTTCTTAACTCCAAATCCAGATCTCACCACTCACACACACCATTTTCCGTGCAGACATTCCAGGTTAATTTCATTCCATTTAACTCTCTTCACAAGGAGCTGACCCATCTTGGTGGGTTTCTGCTGCCTTGCTGATTTAGACACTCATACATTGGAAGATGTATGTCCTTTTTTTTTTTTTTTTTTCAGTGTCTGTATCCCTGCTGCTGAATTTCAACAGTCTCACTCAGTCTTGTAGGCTGAGCCTTTCACATCCAGTCTGTTACTTTATTACAGAGTCTATTCCATTCAATCATTCAAGAGGGAGTTAGTCGGAAGAGGGAGCACAGTTACTGATCGAATATGTAACACTTGTAATAAGCCTCCTTCTCTGGGATGTATCCTCGAAGGTACTGGTTGCTCTTCAGGAACATTCTCTTTCAGTGCACAATGGCTGAATCATTTGTGGATATTAAAGGGACACTGTCAAGTACTTTTTAAATAGTTTTTAGGGTTTGGGCTTTTTTTACTCTCCATTGTTTGTAATATTCTCTTACAAGCTTGAAAATAAAATTTCTTTCCCTACGGATTTTGTCCTTTTCAATTTGGGCATGTATCGTTCTCTTCACCTACCCCAATCTTTTCACCATCCTCATCCTGCTCCCCCATCTTTCTTCAGTGCCAGGATGAAATCCATGTTACTGATTTCCTGCTAACTACCCTTTTGCTCTATGGAGGGTATGTCCCAGTTCTGCAGGGTTGAGCTATTTTGCCAGTACAACTGCATAAAGGAAGGGCTAAGAGCAGGAATCCTAAAAAATACGGATATTAGCTAACTGAGGAGGAACAGCTCAGAAATCTCAAAACAATGAACCTGTAAGTGATCAATGCTGAACCCCGTTCCCCCCAAAATCAAAATGAGGATTTCAGCCAAACAGCATCCATTTAGAAGCAGTGCTGAGCAGCACTGCACAATGGCTGTGTCCAGCTGCCCTCCATCATCCTATCGGCACTTTTTGCAGCTTCTTCTGGAGACATGGCAAATAGCTCCTTTGGCAGCTAGGCCATCACAGGTCAGGTGTTTCTGGACAGGCGAAGCTGTCAGATTTCAGCTCCTGGGTTTGAACACAGCAGCTATTCTGCAAAGGTGAAGACAGAGGCTAGCATCTTAAAGCAGGTTGTATTTTTCACCTCAATTACTTGACAGTGTCCCTTTAAATATCAGAATGCAACAGAACAGGTATTTCTGTGGCAGAGAGCAAGGGAGGTGAAATATCGGCCAAAAAAAGCTGATGTGAAACAGCATGGTGTGTCTGAGGCCACTATACCTTTATCTGACCAGTCTTATTATTTACCAAAGAGTGCTTTTGGCAGAGGGGAGGGAAGGGATATTGGTGGATGGAGGGAGAGGGACATGATAATTCTGATCACCTGTAAAAGCAGCTGCCCCCAGAATGAAGGTGTTGCAATGAATGGTCTTGGAAGAGCTGCTTCTCATCCACAGTAGCAAGAAACTGGGCCAAAGCAAACAAACACAGCAGCCTCTCACCCCCATGCCTGTCCTGGAAGCCGTCCTTGTTCCAAGAGATGAGGAAATATGGTGGTTTTGGGAGGGGGAAAGCAGATGAAAGGACCACTGTCAGACACAATGGTGTTTCCCTCTCTGCCTTCTGCTTTTTTAGTATGAAGAAGTCAAATTCCTTTAATTTGGCTAGCAGCTAGAAGTTTATGAGGTCAGAAGCACAACTGAAAGAGTGGTGTGATCTAGTACTCTGAGCACACAGGACTCTGCATACTCTCACTCCAGCTCTGCCACCGACTCTGTAGCCTTGGGCTGTTTGGCTCAGTCCCGCCTCCACACAAAGGGGGAAATAACAATACGTACCTACCTCACAGGGGTGTTGTGAGAATCCACGTTGGTAAAGCTCGTTGAAGTGCTAAGTCTACCATCGGTAGTCACAAAGCGTGTGGTGGGGGTGAGCAGCGCTGCCCTTTTGCTGGTTACAGTCTGAACCACTCAGCGGGAGTCCCATCAGCCCTCTCCTGCTTGGAGATCCTCCTTGATCTGAAGTGGAGGGTGTCATCCAAGTGCCCTCTCCTCCGTTGCATGACATTTTAAGCGGCTGTGAGGTGCAGGGTAGTGACAGACCTGAAGTCCTACTTGACCAGGGATTTGCTACAATGTTTTCTATATCCGTGGGGTTTGTTGGTTTGGTTTTTTCCATATATTGTGCTTAGAAATAAACTTTCCACTTAGGGCTGGCGGTTCGGGATCTCTTCTGTTGCATGGCAATGTATACAAGTCTTACTGTCTGTCTTACTGTGCAAATGATCCCACAGCCCAGTTTCAGAGATGGGCATGGTCTGAGCCTTTCCACAGCGGCATTAGACTCCAAAGCCTGTCTAGACTGTTTAATATTTAAACAACACTATGAACTTGTCAATTGTATGTGTTCTGTGCAATACGAAGCATGTCATTAGCTGGCTTGATGGGAAGAGGGATTAAAGGAAGGTCAAAACTTGTTCAAGGAGCTTCATATATGTGCCAGCATGGAGCCGAAGGGCTGCCACCAGCAAAGCAAACTCGGAGAAGCCACTGGAAACTGTTTTCAGAACAGTTTACTCCAGGACAAGGTACTTCCGAGTTTATGAACTTCTAGGCTGCCAGCCTGAAAGAACAAGTGCAAATTTAGTGTGGAGAGTGGAGTTTTGGATACTCTTTTTCTTTCCTCCCCAGAGTATCGATGGCACAAATACTGATGAGGGTCTCTTGCTTCCATAGCACAGTTCTCTCATCTCTCTCATGCCATCCCCTTTGTGCTACTATGCAGGACTAATAGGTATGAATGGAGCCAGTATGCTCTGGAGACATGTAAAATATGTTGAGTAGTGGAGGGTTCTAGCAAACAGAAAAGATGGGGCAGAGTTATGCTACAGAATGCATCTCTTCCCATCTCTTCTCTGGTCTTGTCTGCTGGGTTCCTGGAGAGGCATTCTCTGTATTTTTTTAAAAAGCCGTCAGATCAGTTTCCAGTGATTAACAAACCTTGCAGAGTTTGGCAGCTCTTTCTCCCAGTGGAGAAAACTACAGGTCCTATCACTGTGGAGATTCCTGAATTCTTGGGCTTTATGATCCTCCAACACCATTTGAGGTGGTCAGTGTGGAGGACTGTGTTCAGCCATTAGAAATCGTATGTGTGTGTGTTCCTGCTCATTCTTGTGATTTCTGCTAGTCCTCTGATTTTCTGTCCAGTTTGACAGGTCTTTCTGGTGATGCTCTTCTGGTTATGCTTTTCAGATGTATTTTGTTCTGTGTCAGTTGCCAATGCTATTCTTGCTTACTGAAGTATCAGTGCTGGCCTCCAGCTTCCACAGCTCTTCCATTGTTGCCATCCAATCTCTTGGTAAATACCCACTGCCAAGTTCAGATCCTCTTCCTCTGTTCCTGCAGTAGCCCAAGAACATGCACTAATCCAAGGGTCATCAGAGAACACAAGAACCATTAAGAGACTGTACCAGTAGTCAGACTCCACACTTGTCAGTCAGTCCTCTTTGATATGTATACACTTTGCCAGTCTCAGTGCCTGCGGTTAACTGGTTGCCACAACTCCTTCGATGCTAGCAAAACTCATACACTATCAAAACGGTTTCCAATTTCAAATGTCAGAAGTGATGGACCATTTTTCAAATAAATCAGGTGTGTTTCCTCTTGTGGTTTCCCAAGAAAGAAGCTGAAGAGGTCCATGTCTTACCTTACCATGATGGGCAACCCTAGGAAAGAGAAAGTCAGCAGCATAGGCCAAAATTAACAGACGTGTTGCCTGTCCACTATGGTTTTATTTGGGGAGACAGGAAAATACCACTCATATCTGCCTGGTCCCAGATTTTCTCTCAAAGCCATTGTATCTGGCAACAGTAAAACATCAGAGCCAGTGCCTGCAGACAGAGGGCAGTTCTGAAGACCATTCCCTGAGTATCTTTCTTCGTTTTCCTCAAGAGAAAAAATAATAGTATTTTGACTAAACAAAGTACTGCTACTCTTCAGTGTAGGAGGCTGTTGCACCATTAGCACTTCCAAACTGTGTATCATCCACCAGCACTCTCGCACATCTCCTTGTGAGAACAGATGGCCAGAGACTTATTCCTTCCTCTTACTGTGTCAAATCAAGCACTCGAAGGTAAATAAGTAACAGTCCAATTGCCTTAGTGACTGCTGCCTGAGTATCCTAACATTCCCTCCACTATCACCTCACCTGTGACTACTTCATCCTGAGATAACAGATGCCACACCTCCCCTGCTGTTGCTAGAGTCCAGCCCTGAAAATATTCTGAGCAGATAGACACAGAATTCCTGACAAAGTAGTCTTCTACATCTTTCATGTATCCAGACAGACAAATTCATTTCATTGATAGATGATGACATATTTTCAATCCTGAGAGGAGAAACAAGTGTAGAAGATTATTGCATTGACCTTCGCTGACTTCTTCCTTGTTGAAGGAGATAGAGTAAAAACATCAACTGTTGTTTCCATACAACAGTACTAAGCTGATGGCTCTAGAAATAATTCCCTGAGTTATGCAAGTCTGACATGTTGCCGTTACTGAAGACAGTCTTTGATCCTACATCTATCACATTGGATACAAGGAGAACAGAACCTGACACTTCTGTGCTGTTTACACAAACATCAAAACCTATCTTAGTTCATTATTCAAATTACCTCCAGGTCACTAGGTAAATTTCTTCTTTGATGAAAGAATTATGTTTTCTTATGCAGAATTGGAGTTGTGAGATAAAAATATGTAGATATATACACACGTATATTTATAAATGTTATCCTGAAAACATAAAGGGAGAAAAAGAAAAACAACAACAAAAAAACCCAACCCCTTAAATAAACCTGAAGGAATACTTAACTGTATTGGATAAATCTTGACAGCAGCTAAGGAGATGCTATGTGGCAAGTACAACTTCAGGCAAAGAGAGGACAGAACTGGAAAACACTTCTATGTGACCTCTGGCCTGTCTCTGGTTTATGCTCATTACTGTATAGCATTTAATTGATGCAGAAGTATGTGGAAAACAGATGCTCAGCTCTAGCAATGGGAAACAGACTGAAGACTCCCTCAAAGTTACCTGAGCCATACTCAAACAAGCACAACGACGCAAAAGCACAAACACCTGCCATCACAACTGTTTGAGAAGAGATGGATTTCTGAACAGGGTCAAGGACTCCAGAGAAATTCTCACCCAAGTCACATTGACAGTATTTTTCCCAGTTTCTATACTTCTTATTATTAATCCTTTTGTTTCCCAAGCACCTTAGGGAACAAACAAACCAACCAAAAAACCCCCAAACTAAAAATAAAAAAAAAGGATTATGATACCCAGGACTTAAAGAATTAAGTAACAGTAGAAAAGAGATACTGAGGGAAGACTACTTTATATGTTATGCATCAACATGTGTTTTACCAAACACAATTAGGATATCACATTCAATTCTCTGCTTGCTCAAAGAAAGTCTGAGTGACTGAGTCTGCTCATAACCAAGGAGCCTTCCTAGCTCATGGCTTTCTACAGAGGACCACAGCTTCCCCCTGCATGGGGTAGCCAGCATCAGGCAGAGATATTTTGCCTCTATTTACACCTCTTTATGGCAGGATGACAACCTGGTGTTCAGAAGTTGTTAGCAAGTCACTGTTGGGCAGTGGGGGTATCTATAGGTTTCTATAGATAAGTTTTTTATATCGGTAATCACAAGAATAGCATATGTCCAGTGTGTCTCCATAAGTCACTATCTTATTTTGCAGTTCAAGTTTGTGAGAGAGATACTCTGGTCTTTGTTCTTCATTACAAGACAGCTTTCCTTTAAAATCCACCCTGCCACACTTCTCTGGGTTTTTTTCCACTGCACATCACAGCAATTCACTTTAGTCCTTTTTTACAGAAGGGCCGATATCTAACCCACCTGATCTTTCCCAGCTAGAGAGACAAAAATTGATGTTCTCAGAACAGCTGATCTCAGTTCTTGTGAGAATAATCTTGTAAGAGAATAATCTCATATTCCACTTTCACTCACTACTCCATAGCCTTTGCTTTCCTTTGGAAAGAGGTTATTCATTGCTAGTGAATGGAAGAGCATCTCCCTGAGATGGGAGTGTGGACAGCCCTTCTACTCCTTGGTAACAGGCACACAAACCTTCCACCCATTCCTCTAGACTGGTGCGGCCAGCAGAACCCTTTTTCATGGAGTTTAGCTTCTTGATTCAGAAGAGCAAATGCTTTTAAGCATCTTCACTGCTATCAAGCTGTGGGATAATGGCATGGGGGATATTTTTTTCCCTCGGCCTCAGGGTAAATAGAGAGGATGAAGTACCTGAGCCAAAAACACAATGAGGACAAAGCATGTGCATTTCACATGGTGGCAAAACTGGGTGAGGTCCACCTGGATGACAGAGGAGCAAGAATCATTGTCAGATTTATACACTAGGGAAGCAAAATGGCCTTTTCCTCCATATTTTTAGCTCATACACATCACCTCTCCATTTTAAACAAACCCTCGGTAGGCAATGCAGGCCCAGGCTTGGGGAGGAAATCTTCCTTATTCCAGAAGCACAACCAGCCCATAGCTATGCATCAACCCCTTCAGGACTTTGCCCTAGAGAGGCTGAGAGTAAGAAGGGAGGCAGCTAGCAGGGATGGCAAGAACACTTTGCTGGATCTTCATCCCCAGTGAGCAGAGCACCCAGCAGGTTAATTCTGCATCTCCTAATGCAAGTACTCTTTGAAATCACAAACGAGGAATATGGTCTGATCCTTCACTACTACAGGGTGTGGCCAGGACAGCAAGCTGTGTTTCTGCATGGATCTCCAAGGTCTCTTGGTAGGGTCCCAAGTTAGGACTTAAAGAATTCACCACATTCTTTGAGGGATGTGATGAGTCAATGGTGTGCCCATGCAGAAATACTCTGACACTTTTACAGTAACGTCTGTGGGGTTGGGAGGAGGTTGGTTTTGTTCAGGTCAGGAAGCATAGAGAAGGGAAGGCTGCAATGTAAAAAAAAGCCACAAGGGAGGGTTTGACTAAGAGGAATGACCATGTCAACTGTGTTGCTGTCCCATCATTCTCCTGAACCCAGAATGGAAACTTCCAAGTGCTCTTCATGAGCTTACTTTTATTAGAAAACTATTCCTGGGTGTTCGAGGTTGTTTTCTAATGAAAATATACATAATAAAAAAAGAAAATGGATGACTCTTGTTAATCTTTTCCTCTCCTCAACCTGTAACACACACACAGAGACAGTGAAACTTACCTCCTTCCTTCTTTGTTTACTGCCATCCCTACTTAATAAAATCTTTCTTTCTGGTCACAGTCCACACAAAGCTTTCATCTTCTGCCTACACATCAGAGATCAAGACTGCACGCAAGGGATTTGAACAAAATGCCGTGGCTTAGTGTACACAGCACAAAGTGTTAGCACTTTGATTTGTCATTTGTTTATGGCATTAAACAGGAAAAATATTTTACGAAACATCACTGTAAAGTTCATGTGTAGTGCCTTCCCTGTGTGCAAGAAAGAGAACCCATGGCAAGTATAGGCAAATACTGAAATGTGCTGCTAATCTCATACTACCCACTCTGGTGTGTCAGGTCTTTCCCAGAAAATACACAGAACAGCTTTTGACAATGGGCATCTTCAATCTAAGCAATACTGCAGTCGCCTCGCTCCAGTGTTTTGTCTTCTATGAATTATTGAGTGAACTTCAAGATACAGGGAATGGTCAGAGCAAGTATGCACAGAGAAAGTGAGGATGATGGAAGCAGTCACCAATGTCATGGTAGAAAGAGGTTGGTAAAGAGCTAGTCTAGATCCACAGCTCCTCTCCTGAATCCTGTGCCCATGACAGCAAGCTGTATTCCAGGACATCTTTTGAGGCTGCCTCCTGTTTCTGTAGTGCCCAATGAATGCACAGGGTATCGCTTTTGAAGGTGCCTAGAAGCCCAATGCAAACCAGCTGCACAGCCTTCCTGTCTCGGGAGGAAAGCAGGGGCAGTGTTTTACCAACCAAACACAGTGTTCATCAAAGATGATCACAAGAAGTTCTGAAAACTGTTCTTCTGCCAAAGGTTCACAGAACTCTCCCATGCTTCCATGCTTGAACATATGAAGATCCTGCCCTGAAGAGACAAAAGAATTTGTTCTTCATCCTTCCCCTGGAAACCAGATAAGTCCTTTTCCACTCCCTCTCTCTCTCCCTTTTTTTTTTTTTTTTTTTAATATAGGTCTATTCCAATGAGTCTATTGACTTATTGACTGTCTCTCTGTACACAGAGAGACAGAAAGGAAGAAGGGAACAAATGGAAAAAGAAATGGGCAGGACAAGAAGACACTTGGTAAGAAACAGCTATAGTAGTCAGAAACAGAGGACTAAAAAACAAAGGGTTGGCATACTACAGTGGAAGAAAGGGTTGGGGAAAAAAGATAGGGAGCAGGGACGGGACTGGAAGGCAGAAGGGAAAGGTGTGATGTGAAATAGACTAGTGGCAACTGTTGGTAACTGCAGCGATAACATTGATGGTTTGGAGAAAAGAGGGCAAGGGAAGCCCTAGAGAATACTTACAGATGGACTTCAGAGTCCAGGACCAAAAGTGGGTCTTTCACAGACCACAGCCTGGCAAACAGTCCTCTTGTTAGATTATATCCCTTGATTGATAAAAAGATGCATCATCCAGTCAAAATGAACACAAATGACTGTACACATCATCTTAGCTGTAACTCATTATTCTTGCCAAAACACATTATTCTTAATTCAAGGCAGCCTCCCAGGGCTTGACTTATTCTGTGCACACAGTTAACATTGCTAAAAAACATAACGTGCCCTGCACCTGGACAGACACAAAGTAAGTAATTTCCTACACCAGCCAGCCAAGAGCAGCTTTAACACTTTAACTTTAGCTTTAGCTTTAACTGGCCTTTGCCAGCTCAGTGGATTTCAGGAGTACAAGGGTGCTTAAATGCTGAAAGAGGAAGCTGGTCGTCTGTAAAACAAGGAGGTCTGAGTGATAATGCACCCTGGATTCCCTCATGCACAGACAGGAATGTTGCCAAAACACTGGGATCTGAGCTCAAGCTGCAAAATTCACAGCAGAATTGCAAAAAAATCACAGTCTTGACACTAAAAAAGCATTTCAGGCAAGGTGGAAGCAGAAGGTTTTAACCACTGACAATATGAAACTATTTTGATTTAGAAATGGGTGAAAATTTCAAAATCTAACCTACAATAAATGTAGATGTATCTGCATGGGGAGTATATTTACTTTTATCTTAAAGATTAACAAAAAAAAAAAAAAAAAACAAAACCAACAAATCTGGTTTGAGAATTTCAAGCAGTGAACAAGTGTCTCCCACCCAGAAGTTAGCCATTTCCAGAAGCAACACACCAGCCATCCACTCAATGGCCAGAGGAGGTCAGGCTCTGAAGAGGATGGCTAACAGCTGTCTGCAGCTACAATGACAAAACTCCTGATGTAGTACAAGTCTAACAGACAACCAGTTTATTAATTTTGAATGGAATCACCTGAAATTGTAAATCTGACTTTGGACTTTTCAACAAGGATTTTCCTCAGGCTTGAGTGGACTGCACTCTTTGGGGCATTTAATTCTGCCAGCTCCTCAATACTGGTTTTACAATCCAGAAGCAAAAGCATGTGACTGCAGTGAGTGGATCATTTCTGCAAGGCCAACTGAGTCAGTCTTACTGCAGGATTTTTAAAAATCACTGTTTTTACCATTCACCACCAAGAAAACTTCACCCAGTGAATTAACAGCCATTATTCTTACAGCTTCATCTCTGGAACAAATTTTGTGGCAATCTGCAGACCTATGTCCAGTCATGCTTGTGAGTGTAACTATATGCCAGTGTAAGACAGCACTCAAGCTGCTAAGGGCACACATAAAATTAGTGCAAGGCAAGCCCAAGAATATGCAACAGCTCTTCTGTGATGAGTCCTGACATGCAGTCTTGGGGCTTAACAAACTGGCATCAGCCAAAGCGGAAAAGTAGTTGGTTACCTTGCACCTGCAGGCAAAAAGCCTGTTGACAGGTGGTTATGGCAGATTAGCTGAAACAGGTTCATGACCAAGATAAGTTATCCATATATCTGTAAACAAGGCCTAACATCCCCCAAAACAGCCAATACCCTCATCCATCCAGGCAAGGCACAGTCAGAACCGCACATCTTCCAAATAATAATTAAAGTGTCCCTCTCATTTTGAATTTAGCTACGAGCAACAGGTGTTGATTACTTAATGCAAACAGTGCCCTAGTTATTTATTGCACTAAACAGCAGCAGACATCCATAAATTCCCTTATTTTATATACTTTTAAAATGCCTGCATTCTTCTCTACTTTGTGAATGCTGTGAATTTTATTATGTCAGTAAAGCCTGATCGAATTTTGGTACAGTCTCAGGTTGGAGCATAAGGGGTCACGTTCAAGGCTATAAGCAGAGTACAAAGGCTAAATCATTTCACTAGATTCCCACTTTCACTTACATTCCATGCTTTTGTCCTTTCCATTTAGATAAGGTTTCATGGTGGTGAAAGATGGCAGATCTGGAGTTGTTTCTGTTCACAGCACATGGAATGACCTTGGAAGCTACATCTGTCCTCCATCTCCAGTAACAACCTCTGAGTTAAGCAATGCTTAAGGCCATATATTTCAATCTGCCTTTGTATGTATTTAATGTAGGCATCTACAGCTCACCCAACTTCATGCATTTAAAGGCCACTTGTCAAATTCTAAGCTGCCTTGGTAATCATCAGAGAAAAATAGGTACCTCCTAGGAATTATTCATCCCAATTGTATTCAGCACCAAACTGCCTACGCAGTTGTCTAGTATGATTTGAAATGCTTGACTGGCCTCCAGTGTCTCAATTTTAAACTGACGCCCATTTCTAAAGTTAGGAAGAAAGCATCCACCCCTCTTTTGAACATATTGGGTAGCCAGCAGTCGAATCTGCCATCTCTCCCCTGGCTTTATGAATCAGAGGAAGTCAGGCTGCCCAGGCGAAATACAAGATGTGGTTCCCAAAACATTGGCTTCTTCGCTCGTCTCACTGGACAAGGGAGAAGGAACCTAAGGGATTTGTGAGGTTCTCCTACCATCCACAGTCAGAATGAGACTCCAGCCACCAAACATATTAGCCCTGCAGTTAATTGTTCTAGTAGTCTGCAGCTTGTCACACCTACTGCTTGTGACCTGTCATAGTCTGAGGCCTCGAGCTACACAGGACTGGACAACAGAATCATAGAGTCATAGAATGGTTTAGGTTAGAAGAGACCTCAAAGATCATCCAGTTCCAACCCCTCACCATAGGCAGGGACACCTCCCACTAGAACAGGTCACTCCAGGCCTCATCCAACCTGGCACTGAACACCTGCAGGGAGGGAACAGCCACAACCTCCCTGGGCAGCCTGTTCCAGTGCCTCACCACCCTCACTGTGAAGAACTTCCTCCTAACATCCCGTTCAAATCTCCCCTCTGCCAGTTTGAACCCATTCCTCCTCGTCCTGTCATTACAAGACCTTGTGAGCAGTCCCTCCCCAGCCTTCCTGTGGGCCCTTTTCAGACACTGGGAGGCTGCTATAAGGAGCAACTCTTACTCCTGCTGGAGAGTAAGAATGAAAATACTGCACACTGACTGGAAGTTTAAAGAGAGATTCAATTTACAGGTGCATATATGCAGAAGGCAATCAGATAAAATGGATATATCCACAAGCTAAGCCAAACCTGTCAGACTAAATCCAACTAGAATCCTCCACCCCTTCCACCCTCGGCAAGCCTGAGAGCAGGCCATAACTGCCCCCCCACCCCCTCTTAGGCCTGTGAGGCCTCAGCAGGCCGCATGACGCAGCTCCAAACTCCCTGCCCGCTAGAAGCCTTCTCCCACACACAAACCAGGCAATAATGTGCACCCCTCCTGGAGGGAGCTGTGAAGGGAGAGAAGGGAAAGAGAGTGGTATCGGCCAGGCACTGGCTGAATAAGCTGTGATACTGGAAAACAGAACAGAATAACATTATGTGATGGGTTGGGAGTTACCCACACCCCCAAACACACGTTTGAATTTACCCAGACTAGACTCAGCCGGCTGGAAGTTAAGGAATGAAGCTTTATATTTACAGCTTAGCACAATATACAAGAAGGTATTTACAATAGAGTACAAATATTTACAGCTATATACAGTAAAAAGGTAATACAACGCCTCTCCCAGAGATCAGAGTCCCCAGGAGGGGTTCCCAACCACCTTTCCACCTCCTGCCCACCCTCCAATCTTATCCCGAAATCTGCCTTATGTACAAGGTAGACAGGGAAGAGAAGTTAAGGAATGAAGCTTTATATTTACAGCTTAGCACAATATACAAGAAGGTATTTACAATAGAGTACAAATATTTACAGCTATATACAGTAAAAAGGTAATACAGAAACACAACGCCCCTCCCAGAGATCAGAGTCCCCAAGAGGGGTTCCCAACCACCCTTCCACCTCCTGCCCACCCGCCAACCTTATCCCAAAATCTGGTAGACAGGGAAGATTGGCCAGGGTGGGGTTAGAAGCAGAAATTGATTCGTTGGGTTACACAGATCCAGGTAGAAGCCGAGGAGAGAGAAATCGGACTCTGCAGACAGAGAGCAACTCTCTTATCTATGTTTGTGTCCTTGCTTTTGTACCTCTCAGTAAACCTGTGAGTGAAGCAGACATCACCATTGTTTTCTTTCCACAGCCTATAACCTGATTTCTCTTATTAAAATATTCCAATTAACCTCAAACCAGCACACAATATCACAACATCCTGAGACACCCAGAGCCATCCCCTGGGACAGGTCTCGGTCCCTGTAGTTTTCTTAAGGGAACCAGGGACCCCCTCAAACTACCACACCTGCCTCCTGTTGTCAAATTTTGTTCTGAATTTGCAAAAAAGAGGAAGTCATTTAGGGTGTTCAGTTTAGCAGATTTGTTTTTTTTAACCTTTTTAATTTTTTTTTTTTTTTAAATGTGGAACTACAAAGGAATACTCCTAAACTTCTCCTGAAGGGGGGGGCTAAAAAAAAAGGGGGGGGAAAAAAAAAACACCAAAAATCCCCAACTTTCTAGTCAAATTTTGGACCCTGAAAATTATTGCTACCTCTTGAAAAGTCAGGCTTGAATTTCAAAACTCTAAGGGGAAACCCAGCATTTTTAAACAGCAGACTCTGCAAGATTTTCAATGAAGCCTGCCAAAAAGCTGCTCTCTAAATGGCAAGGCAAGCTAGTCCTGTGACTGTCACCATTTGTGACTCGTGATACTGCAGAGAGCTCTCATCATTACAGCACATCTTTTATCAGAAGCTTCTTTCAGAGCTTTGGGGAATTGTTTGTTTTCTTGTTTAAAGACTGCAGCAGCAGCAGGGAAAAAAAAATAGAGAAAACAGAAAAGGGAAGGCAGAGAGTGGCTGAGTAGCAGACAGAAGGCAGTACAGCTACCATAGCCAGCAAGCAGGCCTGCTGGAAAGCACAACCCTGTTCTAAAGGACAGCCCCTGGATTAGAAATCATCCCCAAAAATGTTTAACTAAGGCATTTCCTTGACTGTCAAAGCAAACAAGAAGCAGCACACAGGAGCATATTGAGGCTTTAAAGCACCCTCTGCAAGGCTGAAGGGGATCAGGCACTAAACAAGCCAAGGCTGTTAGTGTCCATCATATTTTCCAAAGTAACAGATCTGTGAAAGGGAATCGTGCATGACCTCACATAACAAGCAACTGATGTTTTACAGGGAAACACAACAACTTGGACTGCCTTTCTCTTCTACCCAAAGAGCAGTGCCAGTTGAGTCCTATCACTTAACTTGCAGCTGGTCTCAGTCTTCCCCTCTGGGCAAGACTTGCTATTCTTCTGCAGAGAACAAGATCACCCCTATACTTCATGTGGGCATCACCAATTGTATTCTTTTTCCTGAGCTTGATTTGAATCAATCATATTACACCAAAACTATAGTCCAGGAAGCATTTGAAACATCAACGATACATTTGTAAACACACTGGTTCTGAACATATGTTATAAAGTCCCATTACTTTAGCTCTCCAGAAAAAAACCCCAACACTCTTGTGTTTGGCATCTGTCTCCACACCTCTTCCACGCTTTTCTCTGGGCTTGTGGTCATGATGGCATTTTCTGCTGTTACTGAGATGCATGAGATTATGCAACTGTCTAGCATTTTGATTTAATCAGCAAGGGGGAAAATGTTCCAAATTCTATTAATATCTGGCAGTCAGCTACCTCCTTCCCTCCCTCTCCAAATTCCCACAGAAGGAGGATCACAGACAGATCCCTGCAAGCATGAACTAGCAGCCTGACTGGATCAATAACATCCATGGAGCCAGAGATTTACAACGAATTCTGGGTAATTAATCTGCCGGAAAAGACAATCTTAATTAAGAAAAACCAAGCTGTTCTTTTCCCAGACCTGATTAATAAAGCCCCAGTATTGGTCTGGCTGAGGATTTAGGTTTAAATTTTAACAGATTTTTGTGTTCCTACCAAATGTTTTGAAAGCAGCCGCGCAGGCAGTTGTAGTCTTTAAGCAGAAGTCAGAGATGCAAACTCTTCACTTCGCCTTCTTCACTCCACATAAAAGGTGAACAATCTCATTGCTTAGGATGGCTTCTGTGCTGGGGAGAAGCACTGGCTTCATGGCTTGGATGGACAGACCGTGGACAGGTTGCCTACATCTTTATGTAAAGGGTCTACAATTGAGATAAGACTGGTATCCTCCCTCCCCTTCTCAAGAAAAGCAATCAAAACAAAAGGTTTCCTCAAAAGACCAAAACTTCTACTTTAACACCCCTTTTTAATGACCCTGAAAATATCATTTGTAAGCAAAGGCAACTTGCCAGCACTCATATTAGGCTGCAAGCAGCCATTTGATATGAACAGTTGCACAGATCACTCCAAAGCTCCTGAAGGATCTGTTGTGACACGGCAGTCATTAAGTCCTCCTAGGCATCACACCACCATTTGGAAAGAATATTGGGTATATTTCAGAGACATGGGATCTAAGTACTTTCTTCTTTTGCTTCTGGTTCTACTTTAAATTCCTCACTTCATGCATAACTAAGTATCTATGGCAACACCCATCCTAGAATGCTCAGTGTGCTCAGGACCTTTCTCTGGTGATGATTCCAATTGGTATTGGTACAGACTCTGCCCAGTTCAAACTCCTATTACCCAAGGCAAAAAAAGGCCAAGGCGTGGCCACATCTAAACTATTGCTTCTGACCTGTGTTAACTCCTGAACCATGCTGGGTACTCTCATGCAGACAGCCTGGGCCAAAAGCATGTCAAAAGCTATGTTAACAAACTACCAAGACAACTCCAATACCTGGAAGAGTGTCTCCTGGGCATCCATTCATGATGGAGGACACTGCCTCAAGCCATTTTGGTAAGGCATAGCCAGAAAGACCCAAGAAACTCCCAACAAAGCGGCACTATTAACCAGCAAGTACTTGGTCAGCTGCAAGCAAATGCCTCTTGAAGCAATTTGCACATCCAGTTTTAAGAGAACTGGAAGATGTGGTTCTTTTTATTTCCCCAAGATAAGAAGATTGTTTTGGTCTGTGAAATGTGTGACAGTTGATCACATTTCTGCCTTGACACAGGAGCTGGGAGACCAGACAGATCAGGACAGAATGCTTCTGGAGGCACTGGATGAGTCACAAAAAAATTACAAAGACTTTCAAAGGAAGCTTTAATCTCACTAGCCCTGCTCATCTTTGCAGGTCAAACTCTACTCACCTGTCTAAATCCCAGGAGGACATACATATTTATTGGAGAAGAAAAAAAAAAAGAAAAACAAAAAAAAAAAAAACCACCAACCAGACAATATGGTATCCTGGATACAGGGTAATTATGACAAAATCATTTAACTCCTGCTATGGGGACAGCATGATGGTAGCTAGATTAAATATGTCCTTTATAAACCACCACAGACCAAGAGAACATGATAATGAATGAGTTAATTATGCCAGCATTTGAGGCTGATAGTACCCATCTGCTGCTTTGATTAATTAAAACTCTGATGGACAACAATGAGGCTCTTCTCAGGTCTGAAAGCAATTAATTGCCAAAGTTCTCAGTAAACTTACCAGCATCACTGACTGAACTGGCAGAGGAGACCACTTCAAACAGCCCCCGAGTCCGAAGCACCCCCAGTATGATGCATTAGTGTTTTTATATCACAATGAGAGCTGGGACCTAACAAATTTCACTGCTTGTTTAACCTCCTCTCTCCTCTTTCTTTCCACTGCCCCAGAGGAAGAGACAGTCTGAGTAATGGGTATGAATTGCTGAGGAGATTACTAAGCAAACATTGGCCCTTTTTGCCCTTTGTCCAAACTCTCTGAACTGTAATGAATGGGTTAATTTTTTTTGCTCTTGAATGCCTGCTCTCTTTGGACCACTTTTAACCAGACTTAATAAAATGGGATTTCAGAAAAAACAGTGGGAAGCTGAACTCTTCCAGTGCTTTCTCTGCTATGGGTAGTTTAAGGAAAGACTCTGAGAAACCAGAGACTGTGAGGGCCAGAAGCAAAGGCAGGGCATAAGGAACAGAAGACAAAGCTGATCAAAGGACTTTCTACTGTGAGAAATTCTAGACTCCAGAACTGCTTTCCAAGCTAAGCAAAGGAGGGAAATCCTAGTGCAAGACAATTTAAGAGTAAAAGAAATTGTCAATATAGTGCAGAGGAAAATGGCCACAGCCAGCAGAGATGAGGGGAATTAGTGGTTTTCACTTTCTGCCTTCTGTCTGCATTGAACATCAGTTTTGCAAACTAAGCCTAGCAGAGACACAATGGGATTTTGAGGGAACACCATGAAAGACCACTTTCTTTTGCAGAACACAGAACTAGAGGACACCAGACCATCTTCAAAGCCATTACTGCTCAAACACATAGTCTGGAGATCTTGCACAACAATGTGCTGCTTTTTCAGAGAGCCGAGGGGAAAAAAAACCCTTTCCTTTCATTTTTATCCTACTTCTGCATTGTTAAGCAGCTCTTGCATTTCACCTTGAACAGTTACAATGGGGGAACTAAAGCTTCTTCACACTACAGATCCAAGACAATGATTAATAACAATTATCAGCGGTGATTAGTTAATACGACCATAATACAGCAATCCCACTGCCTGCCAGTCAGTTGCAGGCATCAGTGCCTTGAAGCATGACAGCTGCTCTCATTAAACACTGCCTGGCTCTTGAGGACAAGAGGAGAATCCTCTTTGCAGTGGCAGCTTCAGCTGAGTGATACAGGCTGCAACTTCCCGTGCTGGAATGGAGAAGGAAACAGTGAGTTTAGACAGGCTGATGTCAATACTGAGATCATTGCTCTATAATCACATTAGAGAGGGGGGCCAATTATACCCTGGGTGCATGGCTCTTGCTTAGTGATGGGTCTTCAGTTGAAGAGGAACAATGCACAAAAGGGTAAAATGGGAGTAAGTAGGTAGAGGACAAAAGTGTTTACTTAAAGGGCTTTCCTTTCAAATTACAGGAGCTAGCTCTTCAAGTCTTGTAAAAGGGTTTACAATGGAAAGGAACTTTCCACAGGCAAGTATAGTAAACAATAGACCTCTTTTTCAGTTACAGAAGAGGAAACAATCAAGGAAAGAAATGGACCTGAAAGAGAGATGGTAGGAAGGCACTTTTCCAACAGATGATATGCCCATTTGGAAACATTAATAACTCTTTGTCTCCATCTACACAAAGGAGGGTGAGAGACAGATGCCACACACATACCTAGATTTCCCAGGAGAAGAATGGAAGAGAAATTAGGACAGACCAGATGTTCGAGAATTAAATTTTTTGAAGAGTAACTGAAACACACAAGTGCAACACACAAGGAGCTGTTACTGCACAGGTGAGCTCCAGCTGCCTTAAGGTACATCTATATCACACAGTACAGAAGCATGCAGATGTGCCCATGGCATCGCCAGAAAAGCCAGTTAGGTCAGAGTCATGCCAGTATCTCTTCTGAGCACCGTGCTCCCCCCAAGCCCAAAGGGCAAGAGGAAGCTAATGTTCTCCCAGTGCATTTGAAGCCATCTTCAGGAAGCAGATAGTGCAGAACGTCTCTGTAGATCAGTTGAAGTGACAGATATGTGCAGACATGTGCATCCACTGTGGAGTAAAGCCATCACTCAACCTAAGATTTGGGTCAGATTTTCTGACTCCACCTGCAGCTCAACTAAAGGCAATTCAAACAGGGGGACAAGGATGTGGGGTTAGGTCTTTTCATGCTTTTCCTTTCAGTCCTTTCCAAGTATCACATAATTAACTCATTTTACTCTCCTAAAGTCCTTCCCCTGCTACCCAGCCCCCAAATAGTTCACTCTCCAAAGGCACAGCATTTTGTCCCCAGTTTCAGGGTTAAGCCCATTTCACATATTCACTTTTAACGTCAAAGCCATAGCTCCCTCCAAAAGATCAGGTTGGAAGTAACAACTTTTTAACACATCATTAAAACCTTCCAGCATACTGCAACAAGAGCTCCTTGCAGTATTTGGTCATTGCAAGGCAAGGCAAGGATGTGGGTATTACTTCAGCTTCAAATTTATTTCTTACCACTCTCAGTTCAAGGCAAGCTTTGACTTTATTTTTATCCACTGTAGAGATCAGGTGCTAGAGAAGTGCTTGATGTAACCTGCCACGCTGCAAAACAAGTGTCATATTGAATTAACAATTCTCTACTACACTTCTGCCCTGTTCCACCACTAACAGGTATGTAGTAGAGGTGGAATAAAAAACAAAAAAACCCCATAGTACTTTTTAACTCATAATTTATAAAACAACTAATCCTTCCACTTACATGGCACTATTGTCATGGGCAGTAAAGTGAAGCATTAATGAGACTGGCACATTCTCAGTTCTCAGTGTCAGGACAGTCCCTTCTTTGTACCTTTAGAAGCTGTGAGAAAGAGGGAAAAACAGAAACAACTCTCATCTTGTACAGTTACTGAGTGCAGTTGCCTTATTTCTGTCACAGACCAATGCATATGGATATAGAGATGAGCTGGTTTTATCCACAAGAATATATAAAATACATATCTCTCTGCTGAAGTCAATGAAACTGTATAGGTATGCAGACCAGCAAAAATAAATTCAAAATGCATCACATCACTCCTGCCATTTTGATGCACAGACGATGTTTCAAAGCATTCATATGGCTGGATTTCAGCACTCAGGTTGGTCCAATACAGCTGGTAAGAACTCAGTTTAAAAGACAAAAACACCATTTAGGCTTGAAGGACTGAGAGCCAGTATGATTGATCCAGGCTCAACTCTGACTTGAACTGATTTTCTCCTTACCCATCTATATGGTACATCTTTTAATATCCTCCTCTCCAACAAAATTATTATACTTTTCTCATGCCTCTCCATCTCACCTACTTAACACTGCATTTTCACAGCTCTTTCACAGGTGACCTCTGAGCCAAATATCCTTTCTGAGGCACAGAAAGGGGGAGGATGGCTGTTCAGGAAAGTGTAAAAGATGTGTTGAATCTACCAAAGCGTTCCAAAACTAACCGCTAAGTTGTTCTCAAAGGAGCCCTGAAAGGAGGAAACTAATCTAAGTAGACTCAACCTCCCCCTTGTACAAAATCTGAACAAAGTGAAGGGTGTCTCTTCAACAACAGAATAGCTCCTATGCTGAGCAGTACTGAAAATTACAATTAGAGACCTGCTCAAAGCTCTGCTCAGGCAATATACCTCAGGCACTTCTCTTAGAGGTTGAGGAAAAACTTGTAGCAAAACTAAAGGTAGATCCTAGAAGCCCTAATCACAAATACCACCAATTATCATCACATAAAACATGGTTGCTAGCACACAGATCCCCAGTGTGTTCGGATTTTCTAGGCAGATACCAACTCCAAGGACACATTGTTTTCTTTATGCAGCTAAGCTGCAGAAGACAGCAGAGCACATGAACAGCCTCGTTGTTGAAGTACTTTTGTCTGGAACCCTCTTGCAAGCTCCCACGGAATTAAGCATAAACAGATGATCAGATTATTTTGATTGCTTTGGAAACGTTACTTTAGATCTGTAAAAAGCAATCAAGGGAACATAGTCCTAGATGAAAGGGAGTTATGTTTGTATCCTTTGGAGTGAGGAGCACAGCCAGCTGCTGGAGACAGCAAACCCTTTTGCACTGGGCTACAGCAGTCACCGGGGAGCAGCTGCTGAGTGAAACGCCCTAAGCAGAAAGCAGTATGGGCTTTCTGTACGTCTTGCTTATCCATTGCTGCATCTTTCCTGGCATAAAAGTGCTACAGAAATATTGGCTTCTGCTAACACAGCAATCCACTTAAGATGCTTTACAAAGGATCAGTGAACACACCTTGAACAAAAGTGAGACACTTTGTCCATCATGGCAGAAAAGTTACCCTTTAGCCCAGGTTTAAGGGTTTGGTTTAGTCTCAGTCAGTCCATGACAGTGAAGGGAACAAAAATATTGCTCTAGCTTACATAAGAGAGCAGAAGAAACCACTTAGTGCCTCCCACCCTCCTTATTCGACACTCCAGCATGCAAGCAAAAGTTTGTTCAGTCATGGACTTCTACCCTCAGAAGCAACAACTTAATAATTTGTTCTGACTTATCCCATATTCCTTAGCTTCTTTGGCTAATGGTGAATTACCCAGAAAGCTCTCCACAGCACTGATTTTCGGGCTTCAGGACATGGGAAAATCCATCCACTTCCTCGGTGTTTTCATCTAAACTGCCATAGCAGTTAACCAGGATTACTAGGTTGTATTAGGCTCAGTAAGATTAGACTGGAAAATTATTGAAGGCTGGATTTTGACTAGTCTCAATGCAGGCACATTTTGAACCCACAGAGAAGCATTCTGCTACCAAGAACAGCAAGGGTGTTTTTGGAGTCATTCAGAATCTGCTTTTATGCAGCCTCCCATGATTTCTGTACCTTTCTTCCCACTCTGCAGGGCAGGTGAAGTCCGGATTTTGCATCATTTGTACCCCTGAGGGGGCAAGGTTTTCCAAGCAGAAAACTTTTGGCAGCTTTCCACTGAAAAACCCGCACTGAAAAGCATTTGCTTGTAGAGCAAAGTCCAGTGCTTAACATCATGACACCAGAAAAAGGTTTCCAGAAATGGGACAGTTGCTTGTCTATTATAATCGAAACAGACCTTAAAAAGCCTCTTGGGACTTTTGTCAACACATTTGATGCTAGGCCAGCTATGACACTGCACCAGTGGCTCACAAGAAGATGCCACCAATGTTATTTCCTCACTGGCTTTCCAGACTCACCCAGCTTAGGTGTGCAGAGCCAGTCCACAAAGGTCCGGAGCAGGGATGTGACTTCTCTTTGCTATCTTAAGAGCCCTACCTGAGGGCTGCATCTTCCTTCCCCTAATGGGCACAGCTGAGTAACAGTTAGTCACAGAGAGTGTCACTGCTGGTGTCCAGACCTGAATTTTATAGAACCCTAGCTGTTGCTTTTACCACTGAGCTGCTCACAGCCAACCTGGTGCCAACAAATAAGAAGAATCTTAATAATGTTTTCTTAGGATACCAGATCACCACCTCTCTCATTACTTGATCAACCAAGTGCAGGTGCTCTCTTAGCTGCACTACACAAATTCAGACCCAGCTACTTCCAGGCAATGCAATGACCCTCAAAGCCTCAGTGTCATAGGCTCAGCTCAGTGCTGCCATTTTCACAGAATAGGTAGAGGCAGCATCAGATAAGACGGCTGGAGCTTTTTTGCTTTAGGATTGAAATGGGTGATGCTCTTTCCTTTCTCCTGCTGATCTGCAGATCAATATGAACCTCTTTATTCATTTAATTACAGCTGCAGGGGGCTCATCGTGGCTCAGATACATTTGTCTTCCTGTGATGTTAATACAATCAGGCACAAAGATCACTTCATTAGAAGATCATCTATGCTTGATCTTATTTGAGCTATAAAAACCACTTCTTTGTCACACAAACTGTATGGTGAAAAGTGCAAAGCTGGGTGACTCACTTTTGCCCAGGGAGCAGAGTTGAGCTCCAAAGACAGCAGGAAGAGGTGCTGTCATCAAATAAATGCAGCGCTTCCACCATGATTCAAGATGAAGCTAGAGGTACCACACTCCAAGCCCCAGTTAGCCTTCTATGAATTCCCCAGGCCAGCCAGTATCTTGGCACTATTCAAACCCCTGTTTAGGACACTGGTGCCTACCTTTGCTTGAGCTGGTGGGGCAGGAGTGTAAGCATCCTTCAAAGGCAGTCAGCAGAAGTGACTGAACTAGCTGAGCTGGTTTTGCAAAGCAGTGAGCTCTGTTACATCTCCTACACCACTTATACCATAGAGCTGCTGGCAGGAAGGACAAGCCTCCAGAAAAGCAGCAGTCCCATAACAAAGCAGCAGCTGTGGTCTTCAGCAACCTCAGCCGACTTCTGGAATGACAATCATTTCTGCTCAACAGGAGCCATCCGCTGAAATGGGCACTTTGCAGTCAGGTATGGGAGAGAAATGAGGAGTACACTGAATGTAAAGTGCAGAGTACTTTGTTCTGGGCAGAACCCAGAACAGCATACAGCTCTACGTACTGTAAAATGACACCCTTTTTCTTAAGTCCAACTTCTCCACCTCCCTACTACATATCTCTCCTGAAATGCAAAATGCAGGGTTTATTTATAATGCAGTCAGACAGACACTGTCCTCTGAGAAAAGCGTTTTTCTAGATGGTGGTCTAGAGAGGATGGTGTCTGCAAAGGAGGCTGAGAATATCCCTGAAAATGCAACACTAGGTTGGTACTTAGTAATTGCCTGACAAATACAGCTTCAAGGTGGTCGCTCAGGAAATATTACACTTCAATAAAACAGCACATCTTCAGCAGTAAAGACTAAGTTTCAAGATTAACAGCCAAAAGGAATCATGTAGAGGAAGGATTTGAATTTAAGACTCCAATATTGCTAGACAATAAGGGGGTAAGGGAACAGCACAACCAACCTGTCTCCACTAGATTTTTTTCAGGTCTAATCTATTTTTGCAGACATCATCTGAGGACACCTACCCTCAGGCCTGTGAATGAAAAACACTTTCTTTGTTAATTCTTCAAGGAAAGCAATGCAGCCTTGAGACATTTGAGTGAACACAGAATATGCAGGCAGGGCACAGCCTTTGCTGCTGTGTCCCAGTCTGGAACGGACATCTTCAGAATCCTCCACAGAAATGATCTTACCTTGTCAACATTTATATTTCTACCAGCACTGACCCATCTGTACGGATATTGCCTCTCTAAACTATAAATCACTCACCTGAAAAACAGGAGCAACACTTAATGTTCTTTCAAAAATCTCAAGATGAAAGTAAGCTGTTACAGCACTTTCTGTGCCACTGAGTTATTAATAAACTCATGAAGTCCTAAAATCTTTTTAGCAGATTCTTACTGGGGGAAAAATAAAAATCTGTACATGTTAGAAATTCAGCAGCACAGGAAAAGCTGGATTCTGCACTCATCTTTCATAGAAATTTCTGGAAATTAACTAAACATATATGTTTAACACCAGCAGTGCTTGCCCAGCAGCACCAAAATGCAAGTTCTCACCTTGCTGGCCAGAGTGACATACTGGAACTAGTGATCACACGACAATTCAGAGACACATAACTGTGGGTCACCAGTTTGATACTGGCCATGGAAAGCAGAGATTACTTGTATAGCAGGAACAAGATGAAAAACTATAATGGAGCACCTTGGCACTAAAGAATACAAATTGGCAAGAGGTCTACCACACAGAATGGGACAAATAGGCATGACTCCAAAGAATGGTGGTTTGAAGCCACTTAATGCCCTTCTGGATAGGTGAATTTTGAAAAGCCATTGTCTGAAGGATTTGAGGTGTCTCATTTAAGCACCCTGCAGCCAGTCGTTTTGCCGCCCAAATCTGAAAGTGCAGCAGGCAGGCAGCACTGAAGGTAAGAGCTGAGGAGGAAACACAGCAGTAAAATAGGCTGGAGGGAGCAGTCATATCATCAAAGTCAGAAACAGCAAAAAAGGCAAAGGTAAGAGTAAATGAGCAAAGCTGGAGATACACCCAAAAACCAGTAGCCAAGCTGAGAAATGCTTTGGAGGCAGTGTACATTGCACATGAAGGAGGCAAGGGAACACACTTAGGCAAAGTTCACAGAAAGAGAGAGAATACATTACAGTACATGGATGTGGAGTCTCTTCCCCAGAAACCATCATCTTTGCTTCCTGCTGACCAGCAAGGTAGTGATAGTAACAGTGTGAGGCTCCATACACTCAGCTACAGCAGTTCATAAAGCATTCGTTGCTTCCTCTCCCAAATTACAGTTAGAGGATGTCTGCGTTGTCAAATGCAAATGGAAAAGCTGCATGAGAGCAAGTTGTGCAAGGTGCTGACCATTACATTGCAGAACCACAGCAATGGTAAGAGAGGAAGAAACTTAGCAGACAGAGCCAAGCCACCTCTCTTCCAACCCACCTCTGCTCATGCAGAGTGATGGCATTTCCTTTTCTTTTCACATTAAAACACTAAAGCCTGGAGCTGCTTAAACACGAACTGGCAAAGCCACTGTCACTCAAGACTGTCTCCTTTAAAGTCTCACAGAGAATTATCATGGGGTTGCTAGTTTGTCTCTTCCATGCACAAGATGCAAAGTACATGCGCACATTTTGTGCCCAGAGGCCTGCTGAGCTTGAGATAAGCAAGACTGTATCTCCAAGTTCTGATAGCAAATATGAAAGATGCATTTCCTCCCACAGAATTAACAGTCAGCAGGTCAACAAATGAGCCTGTTAATGATGTTAGGGTGCCAGTGAAGTAAAAATCATCCACCCAGCCTATGGCACCTCATGAACTCATTGCTTCTTTCAGAGAACGGTTTGGGTTGAAAGGGACCTCCAAAGGTCATCTAGTCCAACCCCCATGCAGTGAGCAGTTACCCAGAGCCTTGTTGAGCCTGACCTTGAGTATCTCCAGGGATATGGCCTCAACTACCTCCCTAGGCAACCTCTTCCAGTGTTGCACTACCCTCGTGATAAACAACCTGTTCCTAATGTTCAATCTAAATCTGCTCTTGTCTGCTTTGAAGCCACTGCCCCTATCACTGCAGGCCTTTGTAAACAGTCGCCCCGCAGCCTTCTTGTAGGCCCTTCAGGTACTGGAAGGCTTCTATTAAGTCTTCCCAGAGCCTTCTCTTCTCCAGGCAGAACAACCCCAGCTCACTCAGTCTGTCCTTGCAGCAGAGGTGCTCCAGCCCCCTGATCATTTTTGTGGCCTCCCTCTGGACCTGCTCAACCAGGTCCATGTCCTTCTTATGCTGACACCTGGCAAAGACAGGGAGAAGTGTGCAATTCAGCTATTGCATGGTTTTAAAATTAATTTTGGGGACATGATTGTTTCTGTTCTGTGCTGCTATGGAACCATGTGTTTGTATAGGGACATCTGCCACATGCTTTCACATGTCCATAGACCTTAACCACAATCAAGGCAGCCTTCCCCTAAGGAAATGAAAAAACGGAGAATCTGACTCCAAATCACCAAAAGATTCATACTTGTGATGGTTTGGGAGTTACCTGCATCCACCCCCTGCCACATTTGAATTTACCCCAACTAGACTCATCCAGCTGCAAGCTAATAAAAGAAGCTTTAAATTTACAGTTTAGCACAATATATAAGCAGATATTTACAATATATTACAAATATTTACAGCTGTATACAGTAAAAAGGTTAATATAGAAACACCACATCCCTCCCAGAGATCAGAGTCCCCAAGAGGGGTTCATAACCACCCTTCCACCTTCCCCCCACCCTCTAATCTTATCCCAGAATCTGCCTTACATACAAGGTAGACAGGAAAGTTCAACCAAGTGGGTTAGAAGCAGAAATTGATTAGCTGGGTTACACAGATGCAGCTAGAAGCCAAGGAGAGGGAGAGACTAACAGCCAGAGCGACTCTATCTTATCTGTTTGTGTCCTTGCTTTAGTACATCTCAGTAAACCTATGAGTGAAGTAGATATACCATTGTTTTCTTTCCACAGCCTATAACCTACATTTTCTCATTAAAATATTCCAATTAGCCTCAAACCAGCACACCACCCTACTGAACTCAGAAAAAAAAAAACACCTCAGAGAGAGAAAGGCTGTTTGTATCGGCATTCTGATAAGCTTTTTTCAGTATGTTAGGGTTTTGCAGTAGATGCAGCTTCCCAAGGATGAGTGCAAAGGCAGGCAAGGGGGAAGAACAGCCACACTAGTGGCAGCAAGCCAGCAGCACCATGCACCAAGCTACAGGATTCCTTAGCCCCATCATGGATCGCCACACCTGTAGCCTTGACACAGGCCTTTTAAGGTTTCTGTAGCAATGTGAGCAGAGGTGATAAACTTGCCTTCAATTAGGTAACTGAATAAATCCAAAGGAGTGGAACTGAGTGGTCAGAAAGCATAGTTTCTCATGAAAGCCTGATGTACTAGAGAAATTGGCTAGCTCTGTCCTGCGATTATTTTTTAACGCTCAGAGTAAGCAACACCATAGTTAAACACATCCCATTAAGGGACTGCAGCTCTAGGACACAGAGGTGTCATCAAACAGCTGAGATGCAGTAATACAGGCTAGTTTATACATGACAAATATTGACAAGCTCAATGCATAGCAGCTACAAGAACTCACAAGAATTACCAAGCAGCATCCTGAGCTGAAGACACACTGCTAAATACTGAGCTAAATACTGACACACAGCAAAGCCTGAGAATGGGCATTTTTTTTTCTGCAGTACTGTGCTTCTTGGGGCCTGTGTGTCCACTTAAATGAATGCTAAGGGAGTGTTCACTTCTCATAGCAAATATTTTGCCCTCATCTCTTCAATTTCCTCCCTCCTTGTCTTGAAACAGTATGTTTTCAGCCAATCTCTGATCCCAAACTACGTGTATGTGTTTTAAGCTACCTTCCCCCTTCTCCTCCTCTTTCAGTTTCCTTGATGCCTTTAGTTCACGCAGGGAGCAATTTGTGCTCCACAGACACAGCTGATGTGTTGGGCACCCCAAAAATCCCCAAATGACCATAGAGGGACAGCATTTCCCTGCTGTCACACAAGCTTCCCCTCACCCTGCTACCAGAATATTTTGACCCTGAGCAACTGGGCTGCCAATTAGAGGCATATGTGGTAATTCTGTGCAAGTATTCTTTGTGCAGTATCACTAACCAGAATAAAATTGATGCTGCCCAAGATAACTGTGATGCCCTAAAGACATTAGCTTCTGCCTCATCAGCCTGTTTCAGACCATCTCTGAAAGCAGACAGTTAATCTTTAGAGACTTCAGGAAATCTTTGTACAATGAAGACTACAGACATGGGTAAATTATCTTCAGATGCATTTGCTTTTCTGAGATTTGGAAAGTGGTTTGATTCTTTAAAGCCAAACTAAATACAGAATTGCACCCCAACAATTCTGGTCATTTTGCAGCTATCAAGGGAAATCATAGAAGCTTATTTTCTTCAGTTTCACTCATCCTGTGGTTTTTGTACCAGTCTCAAACCATTTGCAGCCTGGCCTAGAGCAATTTTCAAGACCAGATACTAGCAACCTCTAGTCCAGATCCCATCATATGGAAATTCCTGCCTAAAAATGTCAGCAGTTAAACTTGAGAACAGGAGAGTTTGCCTTGAGTACTTAACATATACTTCTCTGTGTAACGGCGATTTGCCTTTCAATTCTCTGTAATCTACTGCAAATTTCTGAATCTTGCTGTAGCTCTTCTGTGAAGAACTAGATTCTACAGAGTAATCTCTTGGAGAGCATACAGCTGTCCAGAAGGTGAACCCTTCCAGTACATTCTCACTCTACAACATGTAACAACAATTTGGTTCCTTTGATTTCCAGTGGTCCCCTTGAGTATGTATTGCTCTTGTTGTGTTTCAAGTTAGTGTCCTGTTGTAGAAAAAGGTCATTTCTGCATGTTTTTCTCTCTTTATGTTTGTTCTTTTCCACATCCTCTGTCTCACTGCAGCTCCTACATCTGAGTCATCATCAGCTTTACGTTAATGGGGATTATACAGAATCTCATGTGTAAACCTTGAGCTCTGAGTCATTCAAATGCTAAAGCCTCTGTTGCTCCTATCTCCTGAGGACTGCAGAGAAATCTCTCCCAGACATGCTACTACCTGAATACATATTGTCTTGCTGGACTAACCCTCTTCCTTCTACACAAATTTTGTCACTGCTGCCCGAAGGGAACTTTGTGACCATTTGCATTTTTAAATAGGTCAGTGTATGTATGCCTGGGAGAACAGTGAGTAAATGTTCATTATGTAAAACGGCTTCCCCCCACTCCGGATTGTGAAAGAGATAAAGAAAGGCTGTTCTTTCCAATAATAAGCTTTGAAACCTCATGTTTCATCTCTTTGCTTTTCAAAGACATTAAGTGGAACAACTGATTGTCCATTTCTCTAGAGAAAAAGACATTTTTCTCTTTGTTTAATGTCTGCCTCTCACATATTCTTGCTGCCTGTGAGACACTTAATGGAATGCCCACTGCTGCACTTCTCCTCAAGACTAACGACCAAGTTCTCCCCATGTCCCAGGGAGCATCACAATAACTTGCTTTTTGTCTTCATTTACACCCCTCCCCGCAAACCTTTTGCCATAAAACTTTTGCATTTATATACCTTCTCTATATGAAATCTTGTCCATCCAGAGTCCCTCCAAAACTCTTTCAATTACCTTCTCTGTGAGACATCACAAGTAAACAATTTTCCCTAGTTGCAAAGGGAGGATAATCAAGAGAGTTGCGGTAAGTGGCCCCAAATGAGTCTTCAGCAGAACTAGGAATAGAACCCTACTGCTGCTGCCCTCCTCTAGCTGAGACAGAAGATTAGTTCTCTTACTTTCTAATGAAGACAATGAATATTTTTCAGTGAAGCTATGAATGACATAGCTCGTTTTCCTAGCTCTGTCTCTTCAAGACATTTCTGCAGTAAGTGCAAGCCTCTAAAGGTAATGGTACTGTCCGCAAAGCACAACCAATACCAGATGAACAATGGCTTAATAAGCTATGGAACACACTGATAGTTCTGGTACTTCAAGTACTAGACACAAGGCTGAAGCAAGTTCATTAAACATATACAATTTCCACATCACCAAAAGTGCTTTCCAGTCCAAGCCCCTTTGTCTCTTTCTTCCTCAGAGAAGAAAAACAATATACCTGCTGGTTGATGCTATCTTTGATAAATTCCCCCAGAAGAGAATGGAATGAATCAGCAAGTTTAGCTTCTAGATGGCCAGAATGTTAGTCAAAGGTGGATAATAGTCAACAGAGTTTTGTGGAAAGGTGGATCAATATCAGTTATGCTGTGCTCTTCCTGGAGAGCATACAACTTTCCAAACCTTAGGGCCAAACTGAAACAGAATCACAGAATCAGACAATATATCTTGTTGGAAGAGACCTCCAAGATCATCCAGTCCAAGCTTAGATGAAGGTACTGTAGAGGTACCATGGCTAGTAACTGCTGAAAATTCACAAGGAGTAAGGTAACAAACCTACATTACAAAGCTACTAAACAAAAGTCGTATTACTTACCACACCTTTTTATCCTCTGTAGGCTGAGAAGTGACATTCCCTCAACATGCAGGAAGGCTGAGGGCTAGAAAATGAAGTTCACACAGGATTCATGCACAGTGTTAAGGGGCCACAGGGAAAAGCTGTTGGCCAGCTTTCTCACCCATTCGGATTGGGGCTTTCCATGTTGACCTGCTTTGGACCAAAGGGGAAAAAAAAACAACCTTCCTTCTCCCCCGCTCTTGAGGGGGAGTCCCTAAGTATTCTATTATAGCTGTTATAAGTCTTGTGAAAAGCCAGTATGGTACAGGGGCTGCATAGAATTTCTTCACATTTGTCATTTGACTACTCACATTATTAGGCTGGAGAAGGAATTCTTGTATATCCAAGCCATATAAAACCCCAAGAATCAGGTACTACAGCTATTTTACCCTACTTTACCTGTCATTATGTCTGATCCACATGCTTCAGGCAAAAATACCTGCACTACAGATGGTCTCCTCAGAGGTTTGTGCTCCCTTTATGCATTGTCTCAGACAGCAGATAGAAAATGTTTCTAGTTATATCCTACATTGGAGGTATTTCTGTTTTCTGTTAATATCTTGAAAGCTGCAAGATTCATTCCCTTCTGGAGGAAAACGAAATTACAGTTATTACTGTCTGTTGTTGCACATCAAAATAGGAAGAAAGGATGAGATGGGGTTGGAAGTCAGTAAAAATGAGCAAGAAAAACAGTCCTTTGGTTCGATATGTTGAAAACAACATTAAACACATTTCTGCAGTCAATCTAATAGTTCTATCAATTGGAAGTCTGTGATGGGAGTCCAAAAAACTGACCTAGCACATACAGCCAGCAATTAGTACACCAGTAAATATATGTACTATCAAACTGAAGCACCTTTTAGTGCTGTGAAAGAGTTAACGATTTGGTAACAGCACAAAGTACTGTGAGTACTTTCAGGTTGACGGTAAAAGAGGTGCTTTTGATGGTCAACAGCTGGGAATTGCAGAACATATCTGATTGGAAGAGACCTTCAAGATCACCCAGCCCAACCCTCACCCCAGCAAGTGCCAAGTCAACAAGTGTTTAAACACCTCCAGGGATGGCAACTCCACCACTGCCCTGGGCAGATCATTCAAATGTTTGATAACCCTCTCAGAGAAGACATTTCCTAATATCCAGTCTAAACCTCCCCTAGGTGCAGCTTCTAACCATCTCCTCTAGTCCTGTCACTTGCTATCAGGGAAAAGAGGCTATAACAGTGAAGCATAAGAAGGGAATAGGATACGTTCACTGTCTTGGTCATGCTGGCTTAACAAAGTTATCAGGAAGAGGCAGCAGATTAATTTCTGTCCAACTTAAATCACTGACATATACTAAATATGTGCAGAGAGAAAGCCAGATGAGTGAAAGGCCTATTTTAAGGCACTCATCTCACAGATGCACTAAAATTATGTCTGGTCTATTAGAACTAGGGGAAGGGACTTGTTCTTGTTTAGTTTTTATTTTCATAAATACTATCCAAAACAGTAAAAGAGGAGGGTGTCTATTAGAGATGCACACCAGTATTTCCACTCACCACAAATTTCTGCATGGAAAGATATGGTCAAACATTAAGTTAAGCTAAGATATGTTCAGATGTTTTCCAAGTAATTTTCTTGTACAGTAAAGAACATCTCTGCCTCTTTGCCAAATCTTTATGCAGGGTTCAATGTGTATTTTCTTCCTTTGGGAAAAGCAGGAGAGGTAAAAAAAGTATTTTAGTTCTGAAATATCAGATCATGAGAGCATTACAAAAGAAAACTTCACCTACTCTGGTTTCCTTTGTTTTCCTTAGCATGTGCTAGTCTATTCCATTAAAGTTTTCAGGTCCACTAATTACAAGAAAAGAAAAGTCAAAATTGGTGCAGAGCTTCTCCCATAGCTACCCTCAAACAGTGCACAAAAATGCTATATACATAAACTCCATCACCTAGAAAGAGAAATAACCTCTTGCACAAGTCAATGCTGTTCTTTTCTACGCAGTAGTTCTTTGAAGAATTTAGAAATAGAGGCCTGGGTGGGCTTCCAGTCTCCTGCTAGTGCTGGGAACTTCCTTTTTTTTTTTTTTTTCTTCCCTCCCCTAAATCTTTGTAACCTGCATCTCAAAAGAGGGATGAGAAAACTTGGAGGTTTTCCACATCTGATACTTGTTAATACTGCCACACACTGTGCTCTATTATGCATCTCTAGTACCAGAAGAATGAAGACAGACGGGAAAAGCTGAGAATTTGGTGAAAATAAGTTTTTTGCTGTCACAATGCAACAGCTCAAGTTAAGTGCTTATTTCACTGGTTGTGTAAATAGAGGGGGTGTGAAACAAAAGAAAACCAACACTATTTCTTGTAAGTGCAAGAAGAATCTACCAGGATATTTGCCAGCTTAGTGAAATGCAAGCCAAAACTCCTCCCCTTCACAGATTACCACAACCCAACTGAGAGATCAGAAGAGAACTGCTCACTTTCCTTGTATCATCTGACTTGTGGTAGTGGCCAGCAACTCCACTCTAAGAACAGGATCTGCTGTGTTAAGCAACATGCAAATACAGAATATAAAGATGGTCCTGTCTGCAGAATTTGCAGCCTACATAACTTCTCCAGTCTTCCACGGATGACTGTGAATTTCCTTTGTCATCTTATAATTTCAAAGACCCTACTCCAACACCAAAGAGACAATTCTGTGAAAACCACAGGACCAGGAAACTTAGCAAGAAAAAAATAATCTACCCTGGCAACTAAGACACCACAGTGCAGCAAAACAGATCTTGTGCTAAGTGTTTTGGTGGTGTGTGTCATACTTTCACACCACATCTCTGTTCTGATAGAAGCCAATCTAGTACCACAGAGATGACAAGCCTTTATTTTAACATTTTGGAAGTTAACTTCCACTACTTCTGTGACATTTTCACAATAGAGAGCACAAACCTGGGCTTCTGAATACAAAAATGAATGAGAAAAGACTTAAGAACTGGAAGAGCTTCATTCTTCCTCTCTGGTTCCACACAGCCTTTTGTCCTCGCAGTTTCACGCTACAGCCCCAGCTTTCTCCCATATTAATTATGTTTCCCAGTATAATACCTCTGGATACTTTCCACCTCCCAAAACCCATGCTGCAAAATATTTTTCTAGTCCATATTCGTCTTCTGAGGAAAAGAAGAAAAAGGCCCTACAGACTAGGTAATACATGATAAACCACAGCAGAGTAGATTTAAGTTAGACATAAGAAAAAATTCTTCACAATGAATGGTGAAATACTGGAACAGCTTGCCCAGAGACGTGGTTGAGGCCCTACCCCTGGAGACATTTAAAGTCAAACTTTACGTGGCCCTGAGCAACCTGATCTAGTTGGAGATCACCCTGATGGCTGCAGTGATGCTGGACAAGATGACCTTTGAAGGTCCCTTCCAACCCAATGCATCTAGTGATTCTGTGTGTGATACTGCTGATGTGTCATGATGGTGAGCCTGCTGGTTGGTACTTTTAGCTGCCAGGCCAGCCAGGTTGGTACACTCAGCTGCCAGGCCAGCTGAAGAGAGAAAACATGCTGAACTCTTTCCCTTTCACTTGCTTCCAGCATTAGCTATAATAAAAAACTCTTTTCAACAGAATACTGACTGTCCCTCCATCAAAGCTGACTGATACCACCCAATGAGTTAAAGACTTATCAACAGCAGCAAATTAGCAGAAGGATGCAAACAACAATTATAAGCTTTGATCTCCCAGCAAACAAGCTGAACCAATGTTTCTGTCCTGTACTATTAGCATCTAAAGAGCCTTCCAGAGAGATAATCCTTCCAGGGGGAAAAAAAAACAAACAAAAAAACAAACCAACAACAAACCAACAACAATAATAATCAGTAACATGTCACAAAATCACAGACATTATCTTTTCTTTTTCTAGACACTTCAATAATTTCTCTGGCTATGAAATACAGGACAGGAGATGTTCTGCTGCTTGCAAGAAAACAAATGTGCATGGCATTTTCTGCATGTCTGATTTCAAAGTGGACAACTTACTGCTCTAGTGCTTCTGAAGACACATTCCCCTCTTCAGTGTCATGCAGCAGTTATCATACTGAGCCTAAATGTGCTGTATAGGTAACAAGATCTATGAAATAACAATAGTCCATGAACTAGATGTTTATTGCTTTACAGGAACAATAAAGATGTGGTCAGCTCATTCAAAAGGAACAGAAAGCCCTAATCCTTTCTGTTTGCAAGGTAATTTTATACCCTATTTGTCCATGACCAAAATTTCTCATCTCTGCAAAATGGTAGAAGTTACTTTATTGTTGTGAAGTTTACAGTTTGTAAAGAACAGAACAAATAATTACAGCCAGCTTCTGTAGAGCAATTTTGATATTCAGTGTTTTCATCTGTATGCCCAGAAAAGGGGCTTCTGATAGTCACTCTTTGGTACTGCATAGGTAATTTATCATCTGATTTTGGCAAATATATTTCTGGAGAAGACAAAAGCAAATCTTAAAGAGTATTTTATTAGTCAAACAAATTAATAAAATGGAAAAAATTCCAACCCAGTGAGTGCTACACTCTATAAATTTGCCTTAAGAGGCATACAAAACAATGGACTGACCAAATATTTCTTATAAACAGTTCAGAAAAATCTCTTCTAGTGACACAAATACTCTGAAGGTCTGGAAAGGTCACCTACTACCTGCCATATGGATTTGAGAAAACATATCAAAGTCTGCATGAAATCAGTCAGGATAGAATATAAGAGAGGAAGGAGCAGGTCACTGTGCAGGGAGTTAGAGGCAAAAACCCATTGCTATTTCCCACTGTTGTTCAGTATAAAGTGCAGATATTCCAAAGCATTTTTTTAACACAGCTCATGATATTTTCTCTTCGATGATTCCAATGCCATTTTGCACATTATACATTTGCAATAATGAAGTTAACAGCTTTTAAATGAATTAAAACAGTACCTGTGAAGGTGTCATTGATGTCTCTCCAGATCTCTATTTGAATTTGAGTATCTATTTCTAAACAGTATTTGACTACTTTGGATTGCTCTGTAGATAGTACTCCATTTTAGTTACCAACATTAGCTACTACTAGTTATCTAGCTCAGGTGTCAGTGTATTATTTTTGTGGATCCTTCTGCAGATAAACTGCTAACACAGAGCAATGTATGAAACAGATGTAACCTATTTGTTCACACTTTTAGCATAAGGAGCATCTACAGTAACCATATTATAGTTAGAAGTCTAAAAAAATTAGAAATCCCAGCGTACAAAACAGGAAAATGTATAACAGAAAGGGACAGAGTCTACGGAGCTGCTATTGAGCTAGTACAAAGAATACAAAGAATTTGTAATACAGAAATTACCATATTACAGATTTGGGTACACTATCAGCCATTTTGGTGGCAAAATCAGCACACTTGGCTTTGCTGTATGCTTTAGACTCCATTGTGTATTCCAAGGTATTACTTTGTGACTCTTTTCGTTTGTTTGGTTTTGGGTTTGTTTATGTGTGTGTGTGCATATTGTCATTGCTGTTTGATTGTTTTTAATAAGAAAAATATATGAAAATAGAGACCTTTCCCCCTCTATAATAGTAATGCTGTGGAGCTACCTTCACTAAAGATTCAGCACCACCTGGTAACCTCAACTTGACATTTGTCTTCCTTCCCAAGCGACATAACAAGAATTTTAGGTGCCAGCACAGATTCTCATTAAATTTGGTAATGTTTAGCTGAAAGCAATACCAAGGATAAGCTAGATTCAGCATGCTAAAGGGGAAAAAAAAAAAAAAGGGAAAAAAAAAGGAAAACTAAAACCAGAGAAATGCCTTGAAGGTACCATTATTCCACAAATACTTTGAATTATTACAATTTGAAAAGCCAGCTGACATTTAAACCAACTGGAAATGTCTTTTGAACTTCTCACTTGAGAAAATAAAGATGGATATACTGTCTTCTCATTAGTATCCTGTCTCATGCCACATCTCACAGGGAGGTCTCCAAAACTTTGCTTGCATTGTCACCATATATTACTGGGTCACATCATGTCCAGCTGCAAACAGAAGAAACAGATTAGGAAGAAGCAGCATTGAATTCAAGTGACATGTGTTTGTATTTGTTATTTCTTACACTTGCTTAGATACAAAGCAAATTCAGAAATCCTTATCATGTAGTGCAAATACTTAGACCTTGATGCCAAGCTGCTTTAAAGTACAAAAACAAACCCAAAATCTCAACTTCACATCATCATATGTGCAATTTATAGATTTTTAAAAGTACAGCCCAAAAGCAGAAATCTGCCAGCAACCGAAGCATCTTTAAAACTGCCTATGCCATCAGCTTAAGCCTTGGAGACAAATTTGTAATGAATCAGGCTGGAAAAAAATGGCTAAAATATTTATTAAAACGTCTCTTTAAATCCTTGAATTACAGCAAGCCTATATAGGGAAGGTTGAGAAGATTAAAACATTTCTTTAAAATCCTTTTCCGTTTCAAACCCCCTCAAATAGCTCTTCTAGATCTACAAGCTTTGTTAAATGCCATTATAGTAAATTATAACAATTTGCTATCGAATGAGCAGCCCGACTGGCTCTTTTGAAACACACCAGAGGACACATTTAACCTATGTAAACACCTATGTTACTATATAGCATAGTATTTACCATCACGAAATAGCACACCAGCTTACGTTTCACAATAGCAAATAAGTCATTCCATGTGGCTCTTTTCTGACTCAATGACTTAAGTGTTTTCAAAGTGATGTGCTTTACAAAGCACTCTCTCTCTCTCACTGCACTTTTCAGTTACAGTCTAATTCTAAAGCCACATTGCTTCTTTATGATACTCACCAAATCTTCAACATCACCAGCTTCATCTGTGGGAGGAAGGGTTTCATTTTTCTTTTCTTTTGGAGCCAAGAACTGAAAATACAAATGTATTTACATAATACTGACAAAACTCAAACCCTTAATGTTAAGTTAACAGAATGCATATCAAAAAAAGTTCACCTATAATTAAAAATTATGAAGGGAATTTGTTCTGGTTTCCACCCTCAAAAATCACCTTAAATGACAGCAAATTTTCTAGGACTTGCTTTTGTAGGATTTTACGGTGAATTGTATTGAAAAACATACGAAAGGATAGGATTCTTCAGAGATAAGACATGGTTAAGCTGTGGAAGAGCCTGTAAGAAGGATTCTGCCAATATTAGTTCCTAGTCTCATGAGGAGATGGTTCATCATAAAATCTACTAAGTCTTTAGAAACAACCTAAAGCACAGGAAGTACTCCAGACATTAGTGGCTGGAGCACAGGCACCTCTCCCTACCCATCTGCTGTTGTCCACCATCAAACGTGGGATTCTGGGCTAGATGAAAATTCTGTCCATTACAGTATGAAAAACAACTTTAAAAGTACTATTGTGTGTAGCTACAAAATGCCGAAGGACAGCAAGCACCCCTCCACCAATATGAACACATATGTCAGCTGATCAGTGGCTTGTTTGGCAAAATTTCCCAAATATGACATTCTAGTTCTGTGGGGAACTTAGAAGCTCCCCATTTAATTCAATGAATATTTAACAAATGAACACAGACATGAATTCAGAAAATACTCAAATGTGCAACGTGATTACAATGCCAGTCTGGAAAAAGAGAAAATTAATTATGCAAAATCCTATTGTTGTAGCTGCCGATACAACTCACCTAATGCCCTTCACTTAAAGCATGGCATCCATAAACAGAAGATAAAGGTAAGTTGCTCAGCTACTACAACAGCTGAAATCAAACACCAAGTACAACCACCTCTGAATTATTTTGCTCTCAGCCTAATGTACTGTAAAAAAAAGAAAAAAATATAAATAAAATATAAATACTTGACTAACTTTAAAAGTATCCACTCATCTAAAAGTTTTTGTTACAGCCAATTTTTTTTTCTTACTAAAATGCACCAATCAACTAATACAGAGCCAGGAACAACCTTGCCCCAGGTGGCTGTGAAAAGCTGAGGAGAAAGAAAAGCCATGTTCCATGACCTTGAGTTCCATCCTTAATTCAGAAACAACTTTGCTATAACTCTAGATGATGAAAGAGAACTAGTTAGAAGATAACCACATTAAGCAGGCTACAAATACTGCTTATACGTTACTTTTGTGCCAACAGATGGCTCTTTACCTGAGGACTAAAACTTTAACAGCCAACAAGGCTGTGCAAAAGGTCATGGGATCATTATTGGAGCACTACCAGTCTCTGAGCCAAAATATCTGTACTGTAATAAAAAGCTTAAATATTATTTTACATAAACATAATGTTCAGACCCTTCTCTAGAGCAATAATGACAGCTTTAGACAAGGGGTAAAACACTAAGAAGTTAGTTGCTGGATCCCATTTCTGGGAAAGTACCAGGTACCAAATCCATTAAGATGAAGAGCAAATAATAGCTTTTGGTTAACACCAAAGACAGAGGATGCAAACAACCTCTACCTACTCATCTCACTATATAAAGGTTGGACCTTTCTTGCTTCCTGAACAGCAACATCCGAGTGAACATAGACAGCTTACTCCACAGACAATATGAATATTTTAACATGCTGAGTTCAACTTATTGTACAGATCGAAAAAAGAAGTAGAAGAAAAAGGGGGCGGGGAGACAGGGCCAGAAGGAATTCAAATTTCAAGATGCCAGCATCTCTCTATCTATATTCCTGGAAAGAGTTCTCAGTCTAGTAGTAATATAAACAACATTGTATGAAACTAAAAGCTAATGACAATGTCAGCTCTGAAAGGCTTTTTGTGTCAGATCAAATTTCATTTTACACAGTTAATTAAGAGACAAATGGTATATCTGAAAGCCGTACATTTTTCACTTTTCAAAATTAGCTTTCCTACACTAAACTAGGTAAAGAAAGCTAAAAGGCAAAGAAACTAATAGAGAAGATTTGTAATAAATTGAAACCTTAAGTTTCCATCGAATGCTGAACATCCAAAGGCCCTTTTTTTCCAAAATCTGTTTTACATTTATGCAAAAGAAAATTACATATAATAGTTGTGCTGAAATCCATTATCTTCCTGAAAGCAACCAGAAAAAGCACTTGACATTTCTGCTTTTAACCTATCATCCTCATGCTCTCAAAAGAGCATTGCCACTATTACAGGAAAAAAAAAAAACAACCTCTACTGAAAACCATTTTTCTCAGAGACATACACATGGATAACCTCGCTCAGTGGAAAACAATTATTTTTTTAGCTTTCTATTAAATGGCCTTGTAAGTCTTCCTTTCTTCTTCAAACAACAACCCTATAAAAGTCAAACCTCCCCATATAATTGTGAAACTGCTATCAGCTAGCAATCTGCACATAACAAAAAAGGCTTCTGTGTCACAGCACATTGGTTGCTGCTCCCTTGACTTACACACTTGCATGTGACCAGCTACAGAGGTGAAGCAAACTTGCACCCTACTGAATTGCATATTTTAAAAAATCCATAATAACCTTTTTGTGAAGGGTATCACCTTTGATGTAGAAAACAAATGAGCCATTTTTGCATTCTACTACAGACAGACCTAGGAGAACACTGGCTTTGTATCACAGAGGAAAGTTGGGGCAGGTTTTACCTGGATCAAGGACTAGTTTTTAGTTCAGCTCCGTAACTCAAAATAAAATTTCTGTCTCTGAAGATCTTACTCCAAGAATAGGGAGCCTCTTCTTAAGCAAAGTCATATGAATCCTTCACAGACAATGGCAAATTAGGGTACTGGTTTTGCACCTGGAGAATTTGTGGGGAAGTGGTTATATAATTGTGTTGGAATAAGTGGGATTGCCAAGTACCTAGTAAAAAAAGAATTACTATCGCATTTTCTCTGAAAATTGAAGTAATGCCATGTTAGAGAACTGTGTTGTAGAGCTGACTTCATGCAATCTCTTTTTCCCACCTATTTTACAGGAAAATTATGTCTGCCTTAGCACCTTCAATCAATCACAAAGAAGTTTCTTGTACTGCATCACCTCATTGACTGTAGAATGAAAAAAACAGAAAAGTTATTTTGAAGTCAGTCTACAAAAGCTTTGCTCCATCTCAGTGTGGGAGCTGTAAATCTAGGCCTTGGTAGTCTGAAATTTGTGCTGCATTCCTATGCAGGCACAGCATTTTTTTTTAGCCACCACAGCCTCACAAGCTAAGACAATGGCAAGCTGTAAGGTCTTTGTGGCTAGCAGAGACTTCCTTTAGGAACAGTGGTTATTTCACACACTATTAAGGCATTCCGAGCATCAAGAGTAGTTTCAGACTAGGAAGTGAAGTTCTCAAGAAAACTATTATCTTAGAAAGTTTTCAAGTAAATTAATAGCATCTGGAATATATAATAACAACAGATTATACATCTTCCAAAACCACCACTGGGGAAAGAAGTTGCTTTATACAATTGTGTGATGAGAAACAGCCAGTAGGTACTTTGTGTTTAAAAAGAAAATCGTTGGGTTCCATCATCTGTACTCTGCACAAGTGCTTAGCTTTCTGGACTCGTAAGTTCGTTAGCTTTTCATTTTCATTACATTTCTGCACCTTCTTCACCTTGAGGTAAACAGTTACAGATGAAAAAAGCTCATTAATTCACCCATGGAGCATCTACTTCCATGCCTTCCGGTTATTGCTAATGTAAGGCCTGGAAGTTGCAAAAATCAATGTGGCATCTTTTAGAAAAGCTGCTTGTCTGCAAAGTAGTTACTTTAGCCATAGGTTTACCTTCAGGGGCCCAGAATACAATGACCTTCTTTCTCCTATACTATTTAAAATTGTAGCTAGCAGCCTGATACATGAATGCTTGTCTTATCCTCTCCACATAAAAAAAATTTTTGACAGCAACTCTGAATTCTGCTCTGTTTCCAAGAGAAGGCACCATTCTGCCTGTTAAAATTTACTCCTTCATAACTGTGACATCCTTCATTCATCAATGCTGTTGCTGAAGTACTATATTTCTGGAGAAATAATACTTACCCAGTACTTCAACACATTTGTTTTGCAAAATGATCTAATAGGATCACCAATAATAAACACCAACATAATCTATGATGTCCCTAAATCCCCAAGAGCTGCACAAAAATGGAAAATACTGCTATTGTTGAATGTATGGTGAAAACTTGACATGGAAACTTCACATTGATAGAGTTCACAACTTGAGAGACAAAAGTACTTTTCAACTCATGAGCTAACAGTGACATCACAGTTCTATGAAGTTCAAATTCTGATCTCGCAAATATAAATAATGTAGTGAAACAGCAACAGACTAAGTTCCTTCTTTGTAGAGGATATTTTCAGATGATGTCAATAGATGCTACTTTACAAAGAGTTATTAAAGCAAAATGCTGTGGTACATGGTTGGGAATTATTTTTGCTCTAAAATGGGACAATTTTGTGTGGATAGCAAAAGGCCACTCTTCTTCAAATGCATCCTGATTTCATTCAACTGAAGATTTATCTACATAAGAAAGAATCTTCTGTTCCACAGGAAGGGCTCTATACAAATAGATGCTCATTAAAAAAATTATACCTTTGCAGCCTCTTCACTAGTCACCGAACTTTCCTTTGCTTCATCTTTAGTGATCAAAGAAATTCTGTCTAAAAAAAAAAAAAAAAAAAAAGAGATATAAAAATATCATTAGAAGGCTTCCCAAAACTGCATTTAATGTTAGAAATGAAAGTCTTCCAAATTCCAACTTTTGAATGTGTCATCATCAACAACAAAACCAAAAAAATATGGCTCAAAGGAAAAATGTGCCTTGCATAAATAAGCCAACTATGGTACAAACTATGATATAAAAATAAATTAATGAACATATTCATAAGATTGTGGAAGTATCCATTTAGGAAACTGCTAATATTGTGACAATCAAACTAATGAGACATTGAAATCACAGCTCACAGATGAAATGCTGAAAATCTATCAGAAATTACACTTTTAGCCATTTGCAACATGCTGTTAGGACCTTAGAAAAATTAACTCCTAACATACAAGCACTTATACTGTGATTACTTCCAGTCTGACTACCAGTGTTCTGGCCCTGCTACTACTTGCACCTTGATTGTGCTAGCACTACCATCCTATGCAATGACCCCTTCCTTCAAAAGAATTGTTAAAAAAATCTGTTTCTTTCTACCCTAATAGTTTTTCCAGTCTAGCTCATCACTTGGCTACACACATGCTTGAGCCTGAATAAAGAAGCTGTGGGTTAAGAGCAAAGAAAGCAGATTCATAAAGCAGTAGCGCAAGTGTGATGCCACCTCAATGTGCCCATAGAACTACACATCAGAGTTTCATGAGAAAAGTGAACTTGTCCCTGTCCAATGCATGCCACAGTTGGTATAAAAGAGAAAAAGGGTCACAAAGCAGAGAAAATCGAGGCTTTGTGTTTGGTAGCAACAAGCAAAAAGCCATTTAAGCTATCTAGTGAAAGCAGCTAGATTGCGCATAAAACACCACAATTTTATCATCTTATCACAAGAAGATAATCTATTTTGTATGAAAGTATCATCCCTGTACTCATACTTCCTCCCCCGCCCCCTCAATAATATGCTCCAGTTTGTCAAAAAGTCTGGTTTGTACCAATTGAAAAACATTCCAGCATAGCTTTGCAAGATTCAGGTTGCTGGCTTCTTTCTTCAAATGTCTTCAGAGAAGATACCCTACAATACTGTTGGATAGAATATGCTTTCAGTGTTGTCTTGTGCTGTTATGTTTTGAGTTGCTAATAAAATTCTTGTCTTTTGTCAAAGTTGGACACAGTTCATCACTTTGAAAGGCTCTATACAAAAGCATATGATTGCATTATACAGCATGCACCCTTAAGAGAAACAGCTGGGCATTTATCAAATTTTCTTAGCACTGGTTCCAATTAAAAACAAGAGCATGACATCAGAGGTTTCTTTCAGTCCCCCATGTCTTATTTATGGAAATGTTCCTTTATTTGTCACTTGCATAGTCTCCAAACGTCTTTTAGAATTGCACTGCCTTGTATCTCCCAGTTTAATCAGAGGTAAGTGTCACATCACCACATATTCTGTCCTGTTGCTTAAACACAGAATGATCAGTGAGATGATTCAATGCTCTCTATGCCTTTTTCTAAGCTTAATTTGGAAGAATCTTTTCATATCTTTACTGCATGAATTTTCTCCACTTATTTTGAAATTCAGCTGAAATCTTGTTTTTCTCCTTACCCTGTAACATTTAATTTGTCTCTCTTCTTCCACAATTAGCTTACCACTTCAATAAGACTTGGCAATGCATTATAAATATTGCTGATTTTTTCAACAGGCTGAAGGAATGAACCATGTCAAGTGCTTGTCTGGGGTTACTTGAAGCATTCCATTAGTAGTTTCTTCTAACATAATACAATTAGAAGGCTTAATGGTTTTTTGTTTGGTTTGTTTTTTTAATGCCATCCTACCTTGTATCATGATGTCCCAGAAATCAGCTAAGCCTTTATCCTCCACCTTGGATTTCAGGGCCTGCAGAAAATCATTAAAGCACTGCACCTTGGAGAGCTGAAAAAAATAACAGCAATGATAAACAAGACATATTACAAATACTAAAAGCCACTGCAAAATTAAGTCTTCATCTAATAAAGTGAAGTCACTACAAATTTTAGGGTTTATCTCTGCTAAACCCAAGAGTTATAAAGACAGGTGAGCCACAAATCTTGCCTTTGAAAGACTTTCTTGTAGCTAGATTTATTGAAGAAGGAATATGTAAGATTGTTTACTTTTCTTTTACAAGCGTCAGGGTCATAGACCTTCTGTTTTCATATTTAAACAAACCCAAACAGCTGAATAATACAGAAGAAGCTAGTTCCTATCCCAGTAAAAATAAAGAAATATAAAATGCAAATATACTTCTAAAGAAATAGCATAAGAGCTCTTAATCTATGAATCAATTCTTTCTTTTTCCTGCAGCAATTAATGATAAAGTTTCTAGTACAGCAAACAGGTCCATCATATCTTTAGTCTGGAAGAGATGAGTTTTCACATATTAACATTACCTTCATAGCCTCCTCTCTGAAAACTCTGATACAGTTGATACCTTTCATGTAGTACTGTGAACCTTTATTTTCTAGGAACTGATCAATGCGCTTTATCAGCTGCTGACTCACTGAAAGGCAAGGAGAAGTTAGTCAAAGAATGTCAGTTTCAAGGCAAAAAATACTATTCCACAGGCATCTGAAGAGTTAATCACACCCATACTGCTTCAAACTACTCAAGTTTATACCTGATATCTAAGCCAGTAGCAATTACTTCAGACTCTGGAAAAAACTAGATGTACTAGTAAGAAACCCAAGCATGGCCAAGGCAAAAAGTATTTTTCCCTGAAAGATAAGAAAAAAACCACTGGCACAGCCTTTTTGATAGAAAGTAAAATGAGAACATCTGGGATCTTGAAGTTGAGGGATGTTATGCTCTACAATGCAGACATATCCCCTAAATATTATTTGAAATACATGCATTGTTCATTAAAAGCCTTAAATTCACAGTGAAGGTGTAATAATGTCAACGCTACATCCGTAGGGTGATTGCAGTTAAGAGCCTACTTTGTTGTTACTGACATTAGAACTTGTATTGTCTCTGTGCAGGTAGTTTCATGAGTTTTTATTGGGGTAGTGCTGTTTATGGTAATGGACATAAACATTATAAACTGTGTGTGCCTGACAAACAGAGGCAAACAATGAGACCTGCATCAACAAGATGACAAACACAGATTTCATCCTCACTGTTGAGCTCCTAAAAGTAGGTAGCTGTAAACATTGGAAAGGTGACAAGTGAGAGAGTCAGAGCTCTGCAGGCCTAACTACGATCTGCTGGATTTTAGAACTTCTTTAACTACAGGTGAAGAACTGTGCAATTTTACCCCCTGGCAGACATCTCAGCCTGGGAAAAGACAAGTGTGAGAAGTGTAGAACAGTGATCTATAAACTCAGAAGCACTGTGAAAAGTATGAATAGGGAGTGACAAGCCACTGCCTCTCTCAAAATAAGATCAAAGAGCTGGGTTAAAAACAAGTGAAAGTACCTCCTCAAAGAAAACCAGTTAACCTCTCTAACACAGGATGCTGTGAGATGCTAGAGGTTTTAACACCTTAAAAAAAAACCAAAAAAAAAAAAACCCTTAAACAAATGAAAAATTTTAAAAGAGGACTTCTATCAAGGGAATGCTGATGTTGAGGAACTCTATCAAGATGATATTGAAAAACAGAATGCAGGAAAGCATCCTGGACAATCAGAGTATCTGTTTCTGTACTGTTAAAGGCGATTTAGGGAATTACAGGACCTTTAGCCTAACCTATAGCACTTCTTATGTCCAGATGTTATTCACACACATGTCAATGCAAGTATTTAAGTCATGGAAACATCAACTAAGAAAATAATCTGCTATTGATGGAAGAGACAGGAATAAGAAAACAATCTCTACTTCTCACTCCGTTTAAGTACTGTATCCTGCTCACTGTAAGCATACACAGTGTTGGCTGTTACAGTTTCATAGTCTATGAAATGCCTAAGTGAGCTGTATCTGAAGGACAGTATCTCTGAAAAGAATGAAACAAGACATGTTTGGTATTGTCCCACTGGTTTTTGACTCAACAGCTTCTAGAAAAGGAGGTGGATAATGGTTCTGCCCAACAGTGTGCTTAAGTGACTACTTCCTCGGGTGATCAGCTCACTCTTTATTTTACCAGTAGCTGACAAACTAAACTGAGGTTTGACTACTTATGCTCCCCAAGTTAAGTCAGTCCATTTTGTTTCAGGGCTAACAATTTTCTCATTAAATGTTCTAATTTCTTACAAACTGCACTAATAAAAGCAAGCCCTGCTGGTGCTTTAAGTGGTGGTGGCAGCTTTTTAAAATGCTGCCTTTGCATTGATGTGTTAAATTAAAACCCCAGGCATTATGAGGGTGCAACAGAAGTCTTCACTGTTAGAATGGTTCCAGCATATTGTTTGAAATTATCAGACCCTACTACTTCTTTTGCATTTAATTTGTTTAAAATTCCTTTCCATTTGATTGCACTAGCTGGTATCAGAAGAATAGACTGACTGTGAGCTGCCTCCCTCTGAAGTCTGTTGTTAGGAACAGTAAAACCCAACCCTGACAATGTTTTACTGAGCACTGAAAGGCCATAATATACACAGGATACAGGTTACATGCCAACACTATTATAATACAACTCCTTCTAGTATCTTGAAACAGATTAGCTAAAGTGGAGTCTTTCCACTGGGTCTCCCTTAAATGATAGGCTAATGAATGATCAATCTAAAATAGATAAAATTATTCTGATTAGACAACCACATTATTTCAGGGGACTGAAGTTAATAACAGACAAGGAAAAATAAGGATTATAAGCAGAAGTTCTCTGAAGTGGACTCTGTTCCTTTATGCATCTAGGTCTAGGAACGTTGTTGATTTCCTGCTGCCTATCATCTGCCTTTTCATTAGTGTCAAATTTTGGGTCTGGGTGCTGCAAAAAATAGATATTTTTATTTGAGAAAGACATGTTCCTGCATAAAGCTGTCTATTAAACTAAGCTGTGAATATTAGCATTAACTTTGATGTGCTCCAGACAAATCTCATGCACCGGGGTTTTGAAGAACAGGTCCTAGTTACAAACTGACAGCCTATTCAGGCCAGTACTGTGTAATAACTTTTATTTCTTCTCTCCCAGTTTCCCTCACCCCTCATACACGCATTTATGGAAGTATAATAAACTACTGAACTTCTGCATTTTGCATAAACCAGAATGCCAGCAGTCATGGCCAACACAACCCGCAGAACATCCCAAGAAATTTCAATCTTCTGCTTATTCCTTCCACTACATCTGATTGATTAGATAGAAAAGATACTGATTAAAAGCTGAAGATCTACAGGTAATAAATAAACAAACAACTAGATCTTTGAACAAAAGACCTTCTTCGTTCTTACAGAATTTAATTCCTTCCCTGATAGCACTGAGACACATTCCCTACTCAAAAATACATTCACTGTAATTTCTTGTGAAGTATGCCACGAACAATTATATTCACTTTTTATGTCTGAATAGTTACAGTACCACAGCGTAGTTATATTTTCATGTTTGCTCACTTTGGTTCTTGGTCTTGATTACTGCACTGCAGAACAGTAACAGATAAGGCTGTATTACATTCAGTAAGTTCAGTTCCTTTGGGACTTTTTCCCTCCCTAAAAATATCAATCAGGTTAAAAATACAGTTCCTTTCTGTAGCCCAAAGACTCCTGTTACTGGCAATTATTTGATTTATACACTGGTGGTGGTAATGATTTGCATTCACAGCCAAAGCTTAAGGGAAGAGTCACTAACAAATCAGTTAAACCACCTGATAATTTTAAACTACTGCTTCGTAAGTATCATCTTCCTGTAACTGAAGAGATCCTAAATTGAAAACTGTCCTCATTTTTTAAAGACTTCCTTTCAGCCAAGAAATAAGAATTTTAAGATCAAGAACTGCTGAACTGCTCCAGTGCCCTGTGAGGGGCTGTTCAGTTTTGGATTCATGACTCTAAGTGGTCTGTGCACATGGAGCAGAATGTCTGAAGGACACATGGCTCTAATCCCAGCTTAAACCAGGGTTTCTGTTGATCAGGTTGCTCAGTGCTTCACAGACTTGAGTTTTGAGTAGCTCCGAAGCTGGAGAGTCTCCAAGTCCTCTGGCCCTCTCTTTCTGTGTTTGAGTACCCTCATTGTCATTTTTATTACATTTTTTACTCATAACACCTAATTCAAATTCTGTTTGTTGCAACTCAGAGCTTTACATCTCACCCAATTGCTACGCCCTTCAAAGATGAATCTGGCTTCATCTTTTCTGTGAAGCAGACATACAGAAAACTTCAAAGTGATTTTATATACTCAAGTATTTGGTTTGCAAATACTCTTCTAATGATTGAATAATTTTCATCAAATCAGTCATTGCATTTGGCCTACCTAGCAGTAGAGCATGAATAGTCTCTGAAATACATAAAAACATCCAGTAAGATAAAAATGCAGATGACGTGCAAAGGCATATGCCAACAAAAACTATGATAAAATATCATCCTTGTTGCATTGATTTGATAAATTTCCACTGCAAATCTCTTAGATACAATTATTTTATGACACAATTCTTTTATACATACAAAGCATCCAGTGCAAACCCTGTGTTTTGTATTTTACTTAGGAAGCTATCTACAAGCCATGGCAGAAGTGTGGCACCTCAGGCACAGCAGAATAGTGACTGAAATCTACACATCTAAACACCAACTCTTGACTTTTTCTAGAAAGGCCTAGGAATAAAAATATTAACAAACTTGATTTAAATAAAAAAGGAGAGTTTGGTATGATTTGTCTCTGAGTATTTTTTTTCTTAGATCCACAAACTGTATAGCTGTCATTGTAGATTTCTCTCTTCGCTGACAACCAGTAAAAAAAAAAGCGCTGTCAACTGCAGGACTTGAGATATTAAACTATCAGATAGAAGTCCTGTACAATGCAATGAAATAGCAAACTTATAAACAAACAAAAAAACCCCAACCCCCCAAAAAAAAACACCCCAACAAAACAAAAAAACCCAACTCTATACATGGTTCAGTATCAGTTCAGGGCTTTTTGGGCTCCCCATTAAAACAGAAGGCTATGAAAATACAGCACATCAGACACCTTTTGCTCTCCATAAATGCAGACATGGACGGAAACCTGTAAATAGTCCAACAGGATAAACTGGTAGTCATGTGGCTACTCCTTTGACATGACAATGATAGCAAGCACTCACTGCATTTGAGAATCTTCTTTCCAGCCACAGTAATGAAGAAATTCATTGTACACCCTTGGGAGTAAGGATTAGATTCTGCTCAGGCAAACTAATCTATGTTATTTGCATTCATTGACAGAAGTGTCAGAAGCTGTTATCAGAAGACTGCTCTTTGTGATGACTGTGCACTTGCAACCTGCTCAAAATAAGACTTGCATAAAATGACACCTCTTTGGGCAGGAATGCAAATAAAAAGGTAAAACTAGCTGGAGAGGAGTAGCACAATACTAGTTACCTGAGCAATCAACATTAACCAGTAAGTTGACACCATCACACACAATTCAGCATATAAACCATAAATGTGTCCCTACTGTAATAAACTATGCTGATGTCAATTAAAACCAAAGCTAATGTTTTAGGAGGCAAGCTGCCAGTCGCAGAAAAACTATCCCTAAGACCCTTACCAATTTGAATCTCTTAGCTTTACTAAAGAGATGTAGTTGTGCATTAGTGTCTCAGTTCTCACTAACAGTGAATGCAGCATTTCTTCTGCTGGTCTTCTGTGGGATGCAGCATCAGACACAGGCTGTCTAAATTGCACTTAAGACTTCTCTTATGAAGGCAACAAATGCATTAGTAGTAAATTTCAATAAGTATACCACTGAGACTTTAGGAACTCAAAAATTCCCCGTGCCATATTTTGTTTTTGATAACTTCATCATTTTGGTTAGAGACTGGCTGTGGACTCAAGAACGTGTGCCATTAACCTGTAGCCTAATTAAAAAGCCTATGTACTCTCCATGTGTGAAGTAAAACTCTTGCTATAACTTCTCTACCTACTAAAAAAAAAACTCAACAAAACCAATCTAACAGTTGAAAGGCTTTCTCCTCCCTGTGGAAGGCCTTTGTTGCTGTTATGTTTCAAACTGAGAATGTAGGCCTCATTTAGTTTGGAAGACTACACTGAATACTCTTTGTATTCAAAAATGAAGCAAAGCATTACACAACCTAGTAGCTCTCCTGTCTGCATCCTGACGCATAAAATGGTTGCGTTTGCTTCTCTCCCCACCCCCTCCATAAACTATTTGCATGTCACAGACTCCCTTAGAACCACTGAATAGTTTTAATGTAGAACTTACTATTTACATAACCCGAATGCAATACAGTAAGCAAACCATTAACAACATGCCTGTAATGTTTTATATATTAAGCTACCTAAAAGGCTCAAAAGCAGAAACAGGACTATGCAGAAGGACAAAAAAAAAAAAAAAAAAAGGCAGAACATATTTTTATTTATAGTGGCTTCTGTCTCTGCTTTGCATCTTGTAATTACAGACCAGATCACATACAAAATAAAAGCAGAGTGTTCAGAATTTCACCAGCCATCCAAACATGAACTGCAGTTATCTCCAGCACAGCTAACCAGTGGACCTATTTAAGCGCTCCATAGCTAAACCATCTTCAAGGGTAATCACTGTACTTTTTTGTGCCTTAAAGCTTTTCTACATGATAAAGTTAATTGCTGTAACAAAGCAGTCAACTGTTTCGCAGTTTCTGATTTTAAGATACTGTACAATGCCTTTTGTTAACTGCATCTTCAACTATCTGAGATTTGAGAACACAATTAGAAATATTTTTTTCAAGGAACAGTTCTCTTCTGGAACTAATGCAAAATCCATGTAAAAACCTGCCTCGCTGCTTTATAAATATGGAAATTCTTGAGAGAATTAGCTCTGTAGGATTTAACAGCCTGCATGACAAATCAATATACTACTCAAGCTATGTCCAAAGGTACCATAGACTTTGTTGAAACATCTAACAGCTCACTTCAGCACCTCTGCAAATCTTTCTCTCTGGAAAGAAATGCTACATTAATGGCTACTCAGAAGATGAGGTTTATGTTGACACAACCTTCAAATCACCCGTTAAAAGCAAAAAAGGACCCCGTTCTTCTTGTGCAGCCTTTCTAATATACCTCTGGTTTACATATATCTCTGTACAGCTATTCCAGTAGGGAAATATCATTTAAACACAATGCTAACTCCACTGCATTTTCAGACGGGGAATGCAGGACAGTAGTTGATCTGTGCTTTGTATTCTTCATCATTTCTGCATCAAAATCCTGTCTTACTGTACACTGAGAAAATATTCAGTGCATATATGCAAATACACATGGAAGCTGCTCTCGTCTTTAGGAATGTGTTGAACAGGTAGCATGTAACTTAAATTCACCTGCACTTTCTTTTGCTCACAAAAGGCAGTAAGAAATTATCTTTACATGTAAGGAAATGATCTTTACATGTACGGTTCTGCATTTGGGTTGGCACAATCCCAGCACAACTCCAGGCTGGGTGGTGAGTGGCTGGAGAGCAGCCCTGAGGAAAAGGACCTGGGGGTCTGGGTGGATGAGAAGCTCAACGTGCGCCAACAGTGTGTGTGGCCCAGACAGCAACTGTGTCCTGGGCTGCATCAAGAGCAGCATGGCCAGCAGGGCAAGGGAGATGATTAGACCACACCTGGAGTACTATGTGTAGTTCTGGAGCCCCCAACACAAGAAGGACATGGCACTCTTGAAGTGAGTCCAGAGGAGGCCACAAAGATAATCATAAGGCTGGAGCACCTCTTCTATGAGGAGCTGGGGCCCTTCAGTCTGGAGAAGAGAAGGCTTCAAGGAGACCTTATAGTGACCTTCCAGTATCTGAAGGGGGCCTACAGGAAGGCTGGGGAGAGACTATTCACAAGGTCTTGTAAAGACAGGATGAGGGGTAACTGGTTTAAACTGGCAGAGGAGAGATTTAAACGGGATATTAGGAGGAAGTTCTTCACAGTGAGGGTGGTGAAACACTGGAACATGTTGCCCAGGAAGGTTGTGGATGCTCCCTCCGTGGAGCTGTTCAAGGCCAAGTTAGATGAGGCCTTGAGCGACCGGTTTGAGTGGGAGATGTCCCTGCCTATGGCAGGTGGTTGGAACTGGATGACCCTTGAGGTCCCTTCCAACCTAAACCATTCTGTTTAAATCTTGGACATCAGTTCTTATTTCTTCATAGACTGCAAAACACATTTCTCACACCATGCATGACCAACAGACCTCCACTCCGAGCCAGAAAGATCCCAGGAATCCAAGGAGTGGAAAGCCTGTCTCGTTCAAACAAGGTAAGTACCAAGGGATCTTGTCAGAAACACCTGAGTTGTTTAGAGGCCTCAAAGTAGCTGCCTAGTGCCTTCCTACACAAACATGGTTAACTGAAACTTTCCAATGAAAAAGGCAAGTACTGGCCTGGGAATGATGAATGACCTTTCTTTGCCAGATGGCAGTAGATGCTAAGAAGTAGCAGAGCCAGAGCACCTCAGATAGCATTAGAAACTTTTGCTTACAGAAATGGATTGCATTTGCTGAACCCCGAAGGTGCTAATAAATACAAATAAGAGAGATAAAAGTAATTTACCATCTTTGAAGTCAGCATTTTTCTGCCTCACCAGAATTCGGAAATCTTCTGCTGGGTTAACACTGCCAACCTACAAAAGGTCCAGAGATGATACAAACTTCTGCCAATATTCATCTCCTTCTTCTTGCAAGGCAACAAGAATCTTTCTGTTACTGTTTATTTTAATACAGAAACAGAAGCTCTACACTTCTTTGCCTGCAGACTGGTAAAATGAAAGTCTTACCATGCATGTTAACATGCAGTACTCCTAGCAAAGGTTACTCATGACAAGAGCAAGACAGACATACAGTTACTACTTTGCACTGTTAAGCCAACCCTGTTCTCTGGGGTGCAGAGGTCAGAAGCACAGTAATTCAGGTCATCTGCTAGTTCAGCTTTGAGACCGTCTGTAGAACAGACCTCTCACTAATCTTGGTAAATGCTTAATAAGGAATGGGAGCACCCAGGCATGTGGGTACAGAATAATTGGTTTGTACCTCAAACAGGAAGCTCAAAATTAAAAGTTTTCAATCAATTAATCTACCCTTTCTGTGCCAGTTTGACATCTTAAAGCCTTAGCTCTAAATTGGCACGCAAGTGCAGAAACCTTACAAAGAAATCAAACCCAAGTCAGATATAAATACTTAGTTAAAAATGGATGGAACAACTTCAGAAAAAAAAAAAAAAAGTTACATTGCTTAAAATTCCTTCCAGGAATAAAAATTCTCCTAATTGGAATTTTTTTATTCTTTCTTGACAAAATAATTTATAGATCTTTCAATAGAATTGCTTGGTCTCTTTTTTTTCACTTTCATTTTAAATCTGGCAATGTCATTTTTCGGGAAATTCCAGTCATGCATTTTTAAAATCAGCCCTAAAGCTCAGCACATTTGAAAACTGTTTTTTCCTGTAATATGGAAAATCAAATCAGGGAAGGTGCACAGTTACAATAAAGGTTTCATCTACCCATGTACACAACATCTAGAACGAAGTTAGCCAGAGCAGCAAGATAAAGCCAAATTTGTGATTTAGGATCAATGCAGGGAACACCTCTAAAATTACAGAAATACTGTTGATACAGAGGGAACTTCTACATTGCAGATGATACAAAGGAAAGCAAGAATAAAAATTCAACCACTGAACCCCAAATCTGAGATTCTGTTTTATTTGGTTCCTCAGGCTTGCCCTTTAAAGTTCTAGACAGCAGTGGAGAATTTTGTGCTAAGACTTACAAGGCTGATGGAAACTTGTGCTAACATACCCCTAAGGGCAGAGAAAGACGTCTTCACAATCTCTTGCAGAGTCTCAAATCTAACAGTAGAAAGTGTTTTGGTCATGTTTTAGCTAAAAACTGTCTTTTAATCAGGAATGCTATATGTTCACTATAATAGACTATAGGAATAGAATAGAAAGGAATCTTCTATATCACTATAGGAAGGAGAAAATCACTATAATAGAAAGGAATCTTCTCTTTTAATAACCAGATTTGTAAATGTATGCTTACAGAGGTGAGGTTGCCTTCAGCAAGTTTTATGATGCTAAAGCTACCATCGTCATCTTCAATTTTTGGTTTTTTAAGGTAAGGTTCATCTTCACTGCTGCAAAAGAGAAGGACAAAAATGGATATAAACACTTAGAGTAAACTGCCCTGCCTACTAAGCAGGGAGTCAGTAAATTAACAAACCATACATTCAACAAGTATTCATTATACAACTGTTCCAAAATTAACACTGACAAAGCTGCACAAAGCAGACAGTAGAAAGAGATCAAAATTCATCTTAGTACAATGCAAAGGCATCACTTATTGACAATATAAGACTATTCATGCCTATTTCAGGTGTGAATTATTCTACCTTTCTCAATACCTAATATCTCCACTCACTCTATTAAGAACCTGTATATTGAAATAACCATGACAATTTATATTGTAAGTTATATACTGTATTATATAACATTTGGTATTCTCACCAAATTTGTTCTAAACATGAGAAGGCAATCAGAACTTAACTGTTCAATAAGAAATTAATTTACTCCTAAAAAATTACCTGCTGCCTCCTGTCTCAGAACTGATAGCTACTAGAAACCTGTTTACACAGTGTCTTTTGAGTCTAATGACCTACATTCCTCATCAGCACACAAGAGCTTCAAAACCTGCTAGGCAAACCCCAGCTAAGCAGATAAGAACTCTCTTAGGAGAATTCTATTTGTTATTTTAAAAATGCTAACTGAGATTTTAGGCTACCTTGTTGCTTTATTCTGACACATAACATATGCCAAGGTGTACACTCAAACTAGGAACATCTAATGTGCTGAGATGGTTTGGGAGTTACCCGCCCCCCACACAAACTTTTGAGTTCACCCAGACTAGACTCAGACAGCTGGAAGTTAAGGAATGAAGCTTTATATTCACAGCTTAGCATGACATGCAAGCAGATATTTACAATATATTACAAATATATACTAAAATATACAAGTTAAGTAATACAGAAACACAATACCTCTCCCAGAAATCAGAGTCCTCAAGAGGGGTTCCCAACTACCCTTCCACCTTCTCACCTCCCCACCCCTGAAACCTTATCCCAGAATCTACCTTATGTGCAAGGTGAGCGGGAAAGATCAGCCAGGGGGGTTAAAAACAGAATCAATTAGTTGCGTTACACAAATCCAGCTACAAGCCAGAGAGGAAGAGACTGAGAGCAACTGTCTTATCTATGTTTATGTCCTTGCTTTTATACATCTCAGTAAACCTATGAGTGAAGTACAAATCACCATTGTTTTCTTTTCTCAGCCTATAATCTAAATTTTCAGATTAAATTATTCCAATTAGCCTCAAACCAGCACACATGTCAACTTTAAAGCTCATCTTGGCAACAAAAGAAAATGCAGGTAATCACAAAAATGGAAGAAAATCAGACACAATGTTCTGCGTCACTTAAAGGCAGAGGCTACTGACACAGAAGAATCTATTTCAGTTTAAGAATGACTGAAAGCTGTTCGGTGATCTAAATGGCAGTATTTGTGTTCAAGGAACCCCAAAACAAAGTCAGAAGTTTCGCCCACTACTTCAGTGAAAAGAAGAAACTTCCAAAGGTCCTGTCATGGTAGAGAGTGTCACGGTAGACCTGAAGGGTCAAAATAGGCCTATACATGTGCTGGCTTGCCCGGACACATTTTTCTGCCTTCCTACTGTCTTGGGGAAGAGGCAACCATGGGAAGAAGCACAAAATATCTGGAGCAACGGAGTCTGAGCACTCTTGCTTACACAACTTGTTTTTCTCCTGCTTGTATCCATGGTAAACAAGGTGCATGTACTTGCCTTATGCCAAGCCTGTGCTAGGCCTATGCTCTCTCCCAATATGGAATAGCAAACCTGTGGTTTCACCCAAATATGGTCATAACTTGGATTACTGCCACTCTGATTGGATAAGCTATCATGTCCAAAGGTCCAATCAATCTCAGACACTGATATATAAACCAATAAGTAGGTAACACAATGTGATTCTGCCATGCTTTTGCCATTATTCTGTGTTCTGCTGTATCTGTGCCTGTGATGCCTACCATTATTAAATATAGCAGTATAAGCTATACACCAGCCTGAAACAGTTTCAAGTTTTTCCAGGAGCAACTTGAATAGCCTTCATGCAATAGCTACATCAGTGACAGCCAGCGTGATATATCTGCTGAGATACATTGCAAGACACTCTGCCTGCACTTGCCAGAGCAGCCTGCATCTCCTGAGACACACAGAAGTCCAGAGAAAGCCAGGACCAAGTTAGCAATCATCTGCACCCCCTTCCCACCAGCCCGTGAAGCTGTGAAGGAGCTCTGCACCCTCAGCATCCAGTCAGCGGCCAGACCAGCCAGAAAGGCAACAGACAGAACCCCCTGCAAGTGTTCTGAGTACTCTCAATTCATTACTAGCCCTACAAGATGGGACAAATAATATTTGTGAGTAAAAACCTAAAGCTTCCTTTATTTACCTAGCTTCTGCCTTAAGCAGAAAGGGGTCCTGAGACCACCTAGTGGCCAAGCAGCACTACCGACTGCAAGAAATATCTTCCAGTTTGATCAGTTAATTAGTTAATTAATTAAATTGGATAATTTATGCATATTGATAATTAATACTATACATAAATACTATTTCTGTAATGCGTTCCATGACTGTTACAATTGAACCTATTTATTATTAAAATTAGTGGTCAGGTGTGGGAAAGTTTGGATATAAAAAATTAATAAACAGTATTAATTTTGAAAAATAATCTCACATTAATTAATCAAACCCCTATTCCATCACAGATGCCACTTTGCATTCTACTAGGTTAGAATTTATTTTTAAAATTGCATTTCACTATATGAAAGCAACTAACTATTAGAAAAAAACTGCACATTCTATAGCACAGTCTCTCCCTAAAATACAATCAAGTGTCTATCCCATTTTGTTTCAGGAACCTTCTCTGTCCTTTACTTAATTTTGACAGTATTAAATTGAAACCTCTTCTCCTTGGCACCTCCTGTCATCCAACATAACCTTACTTATCACTCTAAAAGAAATTTTGACTTTGGTTATGCCTCAGGACAAGGGTAGGATACCTTGCTTCATTTTCAACTTCTGTTGATTTTCTGGCTGACCTTGAACAAGTTGTTTAATTGTTTAGGACAGCCAATATGCCTGTCTGTAAAATGGAGAAACTGATAGTTAGCTACCACCAGTTGGTTTAGAACTTCTACTCAAACCAAGTTCTTGCATGCTGACATGGTTTGATGAAAGGTGCAATGACAATTCTCTGTGTATTTTTCTTCAAGGGTGTTCTGCAATCAATTGCAGCAGCTTGTCATCTTCTTCCTCCTGCATTATTTTTACTGATCCAAAATACTCTGAGATTGGAGGAAGGAAGAGAACATGAATGATGCTGTTGCATTTTACTGCCTAGGATCAAATCTATAGCTGTCATTAACCAGTGCAGTACAGCAGAAACTAATGAATCCACACCCATTTATGCCAGCCCAAGATCTGACATTTAGAATCTATTACAGGTAAGGTACTGATTAGCAGTATTTCTGAACTGTGAAACGTGCAACTACTGTTTGAGAAAAATTAATAAACTGTAAGATTAATTTAAAACACCCACTTCTGCATTTATATAGAAGCCTCTCTTGTACTGCAAAGCTGGATGAGGTAACAACCTCTTCAAAGCCAGCCTAAGAAGGAAAAAGTTAAGTGCTTTCTACTTTACTGGATTAAAAAAAAAAACCTGTAGAGAGCTTAGCAAAAGTGAGACAAATGACTGCTGAGTATTGGAATCTGTATGAAGATATCACGCCTACATTTATGGTCCCCCTTAATCCCATTATACCTTAAAAATCAAGCACAGATTAATCTGGTCAATATAATGATAAGAGACACAAATCAGTTTTAGAAAACAGAAACAATGGTCAAGAGAGCCTCCAGCCAACTTTAGTGCACTTTATCAAGTGATTTAACTGTATCATGCAGCTTTTCCTCAAACACAGAACAAAACCATAGTTAACACATCTATTGTAGCAGTGACAATACTATTGTTCCCATTCATTATTACAGACTATCATTTATAATTTTTTTTGCTATTTAAAAAAATCCTATTACCATTCCCCTTCTTCTTTGCATAGTTGTTGGCATCCTTTTTCTTCCCTTATAGACTGATTTGTAATGTCATTTTACTGCCCTACATAAATTTCTATCACAATTATTGTTATAGCTGCTTTCATCACTCCTTTAAGAGAAGCTGTTTTTTAAACAAAACATCCTTCCTTCTTCCTTGGTAAACTGATGCCTTTGGGGTGGCAAGTTTTAAAGCAACTACCAGTAATGGATCACTGGTTTTGTTTAAATTCTTTCCCTCTAGCTTTTCTGAACCAAATTTTTCCCCCTTTTTTTTTTTTTAACTGGTTCTATCACTTTTAGAAATGTGACAGAAACATCACGCAGAGACAAAGAAACTAGGGCACAGAGCAAGGACAAGAGAATTTAGTATGAATTTACAGACACACCAAGGCAAGACAGGCAGGCACAACAATGAACAATATGAAAGGGAAGGTGTTTTCCAGTCTGTACACAGAAACATAATCATTACTCCAGAACAGTTTTACATGAGAAGTCCTTTGTCATGTCATCCCAAAGGTAAAAGGCTGAAGAGGCTCTAGCCAACCAAAGGTAAAGAATACATGACAGCTCAGCTAAGCAAAGCCTCCAAATGGCTCAGAAGTCTTGTTCCGATCACTGAAAGGACTTGCTAAAACATCACCCAAAAAAAGGATGTATACAAGAAGCTAACCAAGAATTCAACAACCCAGAGGCCCACTAGTTTTATTACAGACATTCAATAAATTAAGCTCTAAGAAGCAGATTTTGTTTGAGTGAATTGATTTGGCTGGGGTGACAGTACCAATGCAGTAGCAATTAAGCATTTATTTTTCTTATCTACAGCACAAATAAAGCAAATGGCATAGGCAAGAACAAAAGAACACATAAAAGTATTATAATTTCTCCAGAAAATAGATATTCATGGAAGAGTCCAGAACAGTTTGATTGTACAAGACATCCAAATTTATTGCACAGCAGAAGCTGCTGTTCTTTTATTTGTATTCAAAATAAAAGCTACAGAACTTAAATCAAGCTTGCGAGAAAGAAGACTCATATTCACAGCTAATTTAAAGCTCTACAGCATTAATTCTAAGCTCAATTAGATCCTCTGTTATTCTTCAGCTATTTTTTAACTAGTTTGTCAAACCAGGAGACAGTAAGCAATGCCACAGGTTGACCAGAGAAGACATGCAGTCTCCACCTCTGGATGAAGCCCTGAGTTACCTGTTCAGATTTCATAGCTGGCCCTGCTTTGAGCTGCAAATAGAACAAGAAACCTCCTCAAGTCAGTTACAACCTGATGGATTATGTTATTCTGAGGCAACAGAGACATGAGTAAGACTAGCTGCTTATGTGGCATGCCCCACAAAAGCAAGACCACCACAATCCACAAAATACTCCAGACATACTGTAGTACCACAGTACTCTCTATCCATCAGTATTTTTTCACTATGTAACTCAACTGATCTTATGTTCAAAAGACTCAGTCTGCTTCATCCAGCAAAACCAATCTGAACTGTAAAAAAAAAAGAAAAAGTTTCAGAAATAATCCATAATACAGCACCAACTTACTTGTCTTTGAAGATGTCTTGAGCAGTCTTCTCTTCTTTTTTCTTGCCAACTTCCTTTAGGGGGAAAAGTGCTTTTATTTTTTCAAGAGGAGCCTGGCACCTTTCTTTTACCACACAGGGCATCTCCAGCATCTCTAAAAGGTGCTGTTCAACTGGCGGCAGTGGTTCATTGGGGTGAAAAGCCTTATGCTGCAAACACTGCAAGAAGCAATTTCAGTAAAGAAAATCTTTTCGTTAATGTAATTTCAATATAATGTCTGCATGCCTGACATCATATGGTACATGTAAGACATCTTCCACATTAAAGAAACTACCTTTGTATTGCTGACAAATACTCCTGCTCGCAAGTGGATTGAAAGTCATATGATCAGCAGTTTAAGGAGATAAAACAACTACGTTAAACAGGAATACTCATGCAGATGAGTGTTCCCACAGTCACTGGAGTGAGTTTTATCAGAATTATCAGGAAAAATCACAGGATTGAAACAGTCATCTGCATGTATTCAGCCTTTTAACTTCACTTTACCTTTACAATGATGCTCTATTATATAAACAGTCACACAGGATAGATTTACATACATTTTAATATTAGGTAATGAGATACAAACTTTGAACATGCATTCCAGTTATTTCCTCTTGATCAATAAAACTCAGTATGCACACCAAATAAATTTTTACCAGTCTAAGAGAAGTTAAATGTGTACAAGTGAAGCACAGAATATAGGTGTGTCTGCAAATTAGCTTTGAAGAGTGAGGGAATGAAGGGGCCTGACAGATGTATATCAAAGTTGAAACAGATGGCAGAAGACAGAGGAAAAAGCTCTTTCACCAAAGTGTAAAGACAGCACGCACAGTCAGGGAGCCAAGCAGAAGGAAAGAGATGAGGTTAATGAGGCGAGCTACAGAAATTTCATTGAGAATTTTAACAGCAAAGTAGGTATTTCTTAAATGCTGTGAAGTGTGAGACAGCAGCAGAGATACGTATGTACATACACATACACAGATACCAGTGCATGTACACATGCCCACTATACTGGATGAATTAGACACGAGTATGAAGGTAACTACTGAGTAAACTAGGAATACAGGAGTGATTTGCTCCCTTGTTAGCTGTCAGACATAACATTAGTTAAAAAAAAAAAAAAAAAAAAAAAAAAAACAAAAAAAAAAAAAAAAAAAAAAAAAAAAGCAAGCAAACAAAGCCCTCTATTCATGTTGAAAAGATGTCAATAATGAAAATCCAGACCATATGCTACACATCAATACTGATGTGCTTTCATGCTGCCATTAAGATTCCAATCCATATTAGAGCATACTTTCAAAAGGAGGCAGTCATACAAGGCTACTGATTTGGAAACACTTGTAATGATTTATGGCATAATTATTTTGAAAGAGAATAAAAATATTGCTGGAAGCTGCAGTAATGGCTCTTCTGTTACAAAAAAACCCCACCAAAACAACAACATAAAAAAAAAGCCTAAGCAATATTACAACAACATTAGGGAACTGAATTAAACTCCCAAAGCAAAAAACCTATGTCCCCTGTTCTGAATGTGCTTTTCAGGCTTTGCATCTGAAATCTCTATGTGTTCAAGCTGCAAGAGCTAAGCAGACCAAATAGCCACAGACCCCACTTGTTCCTGTTTTCAGAGGAGATAACAGTATGTCTGAAACCCAAGATGGCAGGTACCACCAAAACTCAGGTACTAAACAGTTTTTACCTGGAGTTTCTAATCCCAAATAGCTCCCTTTTAGACTTGCTTCATCTTCCTTCTGTGCCCACCAAGAACCACTCCTACCTTCAATGGCTTGTATACAACCCACTGGCTTCCAGACTCCCTGTTCTATTCTTGCATGTTAATGAAATTAGGAAGAGCATGGAGGAGCTAGTACATTTCCAGCCTAGAGATGTAGCCAGCTTTCAGGAACAAAGGTCACACTACGATACTGGTCAATGGATGTAATTAAGTGGGCTTTTCACATCATTAATTCCACAAGCAATAGCATGAAATTTACTGTGAGAAAGCATCTGCTTTCTTTCTTTCCACAAAGTATCTAGGGACACATTTTTGGAAGAACATATTCTAGCAAATTTATAAATCCTACAGGAATGAGATAGAATTTGAAGGCTTTGATCATGGGAGACAGATACAGCTATCTAAAAGATAAGCATCTATTCTATACTAGTCACCTACTCACTCTGCACAGCCACAACCCTCATATACTTATGGTCTCCAAAACACAAAAGGACTAACTACTTTCCCAAGGCTTTTATTTTATGGATTACAGATTAGACCTGGACCATTGAGTTTACACTAGTTAGCAAGCTTTGGGGTGGTTAAATCTTTTGTGAACTGAATCCCAAAACAAGAATTATGTGAGTTCACTTTACACCTAGTCTGTGATAACTTCAAAACGACCTTCCAACATTTCATTACATTCAATGAAAGATGATTTGTTGCTGGAAGTCCCAAGAGACTTCTGAGAGTGATATATCCCCACCCTACTCTGCTTTTTGAAATAACATAATCAGATGGTCCAACCACTTATAAATGAGCTCAGTTTTAAGGTTGCTTACACATGGTATAATAGGAACCATTTCAGCATATTCAGATGCAGCTTCTCTTGCTGGATCACATAAACTATACAATGCTACAAGTAACCGCCCCCACAAACCTTCCTCTCAGGTCTGCATCAGTACAGAGCAATCATTGTTAAACCAGTTCTCTACCAGGCTATCAAATAAAACACACTGCATTCCCCAAACATCTTATGTGCTTCAAATCCCTGCATTTAAGAACAACTTAAACCAATTACACTGGAAGTTTGCTCCCACAAAGCTATGGAAGTTCACTGGCTTTTCTGGAAGCTACATATAGAAGTTGAAACTTTGGATATAGGACATTCCTCATCTTCCACTCCAGCAAGCATTAGCAATTCCTTTCCACCCACTCTGTCATTTCCTGATGCCTACCACTACTTCCAGAGATATAATTTAGCTTGATGTTTCTGTTTAAATTCTGGCTCTTGTCACTTATCATTCCAAATATCTTCATGAGGCAATAGAGCAAGGAATTGACAGAGGAGTTCATCCTTCCTTCAGAGTTATTTCTTCAAACCATTTACAGGTCCTGTTCAGCCCAATCAATTTACTTACTACATTCAAAAGATTACGTGTAATTTGTCTTTGTAGTTCTTAAGGAACTAGCAATGACATCTGGTCTGAGAGCAAAATATTTAAGAATGTGGAACATGTTGGCAGCAAAGGAGAGAACAATCTTTCTTCATCTTACACAGATTAATAGCTGTTTTGAAACCAGTGCAGAGAAGAGGGAAAAAAAAAGAAGAAAGGAATGTGCATGGCCAAAAGAAAGCACTGAAAGGACTGGTAATTTAGGGCTTTATAAAGCCACAAGCACTGTGGACAGGAACTGTAAACTACTTACTACATTGAAACACTCGATAAATACTTTTTGCACTAGTAGTGTTCACCTTTTTAAAAAATCTTATTCTCTAAGGAAATGGTGAATTACGCAGTTACTCTTGTCTAGCAGCACTTCAGAGAATTGCTGGGACAACACCATCATACTGTTTCAAAAGACAAATGGCACCACCTAAAAAACATCTTTCATTGACAGGCAATATCCACTGAACCAGAAGAATGCAAAATTGTATCCAGTGATATAACAGAAGAAATTCTATCCCCTAGATTGTTGACAAGCAAAGCCGTATTTGTTTCATAATAGCCAAGCTTTACAATCCTGCCTAAAATACAATAATGCAGAGGTCAATCTACTTCAAGTTCTTATCCAGAAATAAGCTTCTATTGACCAAATTTTGCCCTGAGTTACACACTGTCTAGTCAATATGACTGGCAGAATTTGAAGGGAACATTGAGTTCTCTGGGTGTCAGTCAGAACAAGATTTGAAAACAGAGGGCTTACATGTATTCCTGAAACATACATATAACCCTCAGGTCCTTTGGTTCTTTAGACAACACCAAGGCAGCATAGCTTTTGGAAGCTGAGGTAAGTTTTCTTAATTAAAAAAAAAAAAAAAAAGAGAAAAGAAAAAAAAGAAGGAAAAAACAAAATCTTATTCCTACCTGTAATCTGAAAATTTTAACTTGAAATTGTTGAAATACAATGAACACAGTTGCTATAATACCATTTTCCAGTCAATTTTCAGAGTGGAGTCATGCACTCAATGTATCTCTGTGGTTCTATATACAACACAATTCTCTGTATAACATAATTTACACAGCTGCATATACTGAAACATGATTTTCCTTATTTTTTAATTTGCCATGTCAGTTTTTTTAACATCTGAATTCCGATGTATAATTAAGTCTCTCATCCTCACAGTTGCAATGAAATCTTCACGATATAAAAGGAATGTAAATCAAAATGTAGACAGCTTGAGACAATAACTGCAAGAAGTGTGAACTGTTCTGCTCACCCATAAAATGTATCAGCTCAGATACCCAAATGGATTTTTAAATGTCAGCATCTACTACTGATGAAGTTCACCTCAGACTGATCTGTTCTGGAACCACTGAAAGATGCAATGATGCATAGAAATATGACTCTGTTCCAGATTTGAAGGGACACAGAGGGAGAAGCTGAAGGGACCCTTATTTTTCAGTCAATTTCTCTCTTTACCCAGAAGCTGAAGGCTGTGTTTGTCTGCACCATGATTGCTGCAATACAGCATTGAGATACCAAAGCAACTTTTAACTTGTCTAGTCTAGGCACCTATAAATATCACTGATGCTGTTGCAGACATCTCAGCACAGGTGTAATTTCCCTTGATTACTGGAAACTGGAAATCTTAATAATTAAACCTCTGTCAGGGACAACATAGGTAGACATCACTGGATACTCCCATATTTAAATGCAAAATAATTTTCATTCCCATCTAGATATTCCAATGTGAACCTGAGAAAGCCTAAAAGGTGAAAGGTCTTCACAAAGTAAGCTTGTTAAAAATGTCATATAGTTCACCTCACCTGATATAACCTCTGAAAATGGGGGTTTGGAATTTTGCTGGGCTTAAACAGGTCCTCGTAAGTTTCTCCATCATCGTCTTCACAAACCAAATTCATAGAATCAATCAAAGAGTCCACAGCAGACAACTGATCCACTGAGCAGCAATCACATACAAAGAAAAATTAAATTCACTTGCACATGGCTGCATTTCTTGAAACAATTTATAAGCAAAGAATCACTTCACAATGTGAGATTTTTTGACCAAGTCATTACATGCCACAGAATGCACTGCAGATATAGACATGCCAATAAAGAATATGGATAATGGACACGGTAATTAACACCCTGCTTTATTTAAGGAATACAGCGGAAATATAAAGCCTTTCCCTCTTCTTCCCCAAGACCTCAATTACTGCTGCCTTTCTGCTTCCATTTTTCTTCTTTTTCAAGATGGTTTTATTTGCAACAGACTGTTTATTGGCCACTTAGAAAACAAGAACAACAGTTGGCTTGAAAAAATAAATGGTGTAATATAATTTTTTAAAGTTAGAATTGCAAATTAACACAGTGCACAATAGTCAGCTATTGCTTTGGTAAGACAGGTTTTAGATTTGTTCTCAATCTGCTGATTACAGACAAGAAAACAGAAACTCTTTCGGAAACAACCCAGCATGCTTTATATACCCTGACATGTGGAGGCCCATTCAATGGATCTCATAACAAATTAAAGATGTAGTTCAAAATCCACTCCCACATCTGGTTGTGCTCATTGCTGTGCAAAATTCTCAGGACAGCGAGTCAAGCTTTGTATAGCTGCATATTTTATAGCTCTCCAAAGATGCTCTCCATCTGAATCTTGACACCAGTAAGGGTACAGTTAAAAAAAAAGCAAAAAACAACACCAGAAAAAATGGTCTTTGCATTTGTACATCATATTAACAGGCCATACTGCAACAGGCTACAGGACCAGCTTTGTATAAATCTCAGGACTAAATGTCAGATGTCTATCACACAGATCCTGTGAGACTATTAATCCCATAACCCAAGCCAGATGGTATTTAACAGCACAGTTTAAAAAACCTACATGCAAGCCTCAGGTGTGCTCAGCCTACAACTAAGCTGGCGAAGTTTCAATAAAGGCTTTACACTTTAAGACGACGTGTACCATAACGTATTCCCAAAGGGCTGGGGTTTTCTCCCTAAACCAAAATAATGGAATATTTCCAATGAAAATACATTAACTCTGTCTAGAAGGCAGACAAGTACATTACGTTGTTCAGTTGCCCAGCAAAGGACTATCTTACCTGTAGGAATGTATTTTTTAGTGTTTTTCAAGGATGAAAATATATACTGTCTTAAGTCTTCCATGTAGGGTAGCTGCACGTAGATGAGACACTGAGCAAAATGAAGGAAGAAACAGCTGAGACTGAAGAAAAAAAATCTAAAGCATACCACAGTGCCCTACTGGGGCAATACAAACAAAAGAAAAATCCAAAGATGTGATATCTGTGTATATCAAAATACTTAAATAAAACAGTTACAGAGAAACACAGTTTTAAGCAGGATAAAACATGGTACTATTATATTATATAGTGATGGAGACACTCCCATTTTCATGTGGGTGGAAGGAAGATCTCCCAGGTCACATGATCTCTTTTTCCTGTGCAGAGTTCCAACCAGAGAAGCTTTAAATAACCCAAATATTGGTGCTTTGAGGACTTTTATCATAGCCTGCTTTGGTTCAAAGTCAAAAGCTGGGTTTGTTTTTTTTAACATTCTCAGCCCAGGTATTTTCCTTATTCAAATACTTCCTCCAGTTTATACCATCACAAATAACTCTTTTCAATCCTTTATGTTTATACCTTGCAGAAGTCTAAAGATTGTTACATCCACCTCTACCTTTGTCACTGCTACCTCATGCTACACAATATTTAGCTCTTTCAATAGTCTCTCATAAGTAAGATCAGTGCAAATATATACTGCAAAAATTCCAGCTCTCTTGCTTCTGGGTCTCAGAATTTTTAAAATAAATTACTTTAAATACGATTCTGATGTGTACAGAATTTTCTCTTTTATTTTCTTTTTTAACCCAAGTAAGAGACTTCATTTTCTTCTCCTATTCTTTAAAATAACCTTTTCAAATAAATAACCATCTGAATTTGAACAACAGCTTTAAATGCTCTGAGCTCCTCCCCTCAGTTCCAGTTGACCTGGAAACCTAATGACAACAGTGTAGTTGGACATGCTTGAAATGCCAAGCCAACAATCAAATTCAGATTTTGCATTACCAGGCAACCTCGAGATAAGTCTGCTATTTCAATATTCAAAACATGAAAGAGTCTAGCGCAGCTTTGGATTGTTCACAGAGACACAGGTAGTAACACAGCAAAGAAGCAGTGGTAAGTCTATGGGATTACACTGTTTATAGGCACCAGAAAATTTGTGATTTCCAGGATAAAAAAATTAAATTATTACTATGCTATTAAAATAAAATGCAGTACTATTTAAATCTGTAAATACACAGGAAACTAACAGAAACACATGGCATTATTTTTCCATGTATTCTTTTCTAGAGATTTTTCTTTAAAATATTTATTATCTTCTTGTCCTAAGTCTTGGTACTATTTCCAAAAAGCACCCTGAAAAGTCACATTGGTTTCTTCTGGTGTCACACAATACTGCAAACTCACAAGGTTCAAATACAATTCGTTAATTAGTAATTGTCAAGCAGGAATACAGAGGCTCTCTGCAGAAAGGTAACAGTAAAAATTTTACCTCATATGCATCCTTAATATATGGAAAAGCGACTCCAACTTGTGGGTTGCATCTTCTATCATAAGCATAACGCACTATAGCTACCATATTCAACTCATCCAATGCATGAACAAGGGCAGAAAAAGCAACTGCTGCATTCTGAAAAAGAAAAAGTCTGCAGAGTCATGCAAGTTCTCATTAGTCTACTGAAATAAATCTTTCACACTGAATACAACAACACTGATTCAGTCAAGACTAGTTCCCACTTCAGCTAAAACTTCTACATGAGCATTTTTCATGTTCAATAAATGAAACAGCAGAAAGGTCAAATCTCATTGTGACAGTGAATCTACTGAAAGCTGGGAAAACTTGAAGTCTATCATGTCCCACCTTTTCAACTAGGTGTGAGGAGCTCTCAGAAGTACCACAGGAGAGAGATAAAGGGAGGGAAGTCAGACTTTTAGAGAAACTCTCTTAATATATAAAAAAAAAAAAACCAACATGTTGAGATCTGTTCTAAATAACAGAGTGACAGGTGACACTGTTGCTCTGCATGAAAATGGACTAAAGCATCAATTCCTCATGCCCTTGCACAAAACCAGTATTTACTAGTCTCCCATTTATTCATGAGATATGGTATTAATTTTGGATTTAATCCAACTTCTTTTCATCCTAATGGGCAATGCAGTAAGCCACATTAAAAATACTTATTTTATTAACACAGAAAGACAGGACAATCTCTAGCACCCTATTATTTTTTTCTGTTCCCATAGCAGAACACTTTCAGCATTAAACTTCAGTTCACATTACCTCATCATCTTTTGCTGCAAAGACTTTCAGAACCTGGTTGCCCATGTAGTAATGTCTCTGGATCTACGATTCAAATAGTCAAGAGTTAGCCTGATCTAAAGAAAATGTCACTAACGCAACTGGATCAATTGAATTATGAAATAAATAATTCACTCAAGTGAGAAGCCACAAAACTAATTACAGTGCACAGAAGTTAAAGTCCTGCATATGTTTCATGTCTCCATTTATCATTCAATATGGATGTTTAGACATTCAGCAGGATATTCTCATACCTTCCTATTAATGTGCAGAGATTAAAAGCTACACTACCTGCAGCTGTTATTAGTCTGAACAATACTGTACTAATTCAAAAGTCAGTGTGTAAAACCACAGTAGTTAACAAAAGACCTAAACTTAACTGACATCACACCTATGCTATTAAATTTTCCTAGCAGACACAAAAAAAGGAGCTGAAAAAAGTCACATTCTGAATTAATTCAGTAGCAAGCCAGAGCATATACAGCTGTGCCAGCATTGAATCACTTGTATTAGAAATTATGCTCTTTGTGAACATGAGTAAGCTTAAAAACAAAATAAAAATGGGCACTGCTGGAACAACTGGAGATACAGAGGCTGCAAGACACACCCTGAGAAAAATTGCAATAGTGGAAAATCTGTCACAAAGACTGCACACTACTATGAACACTGCTAACAATGACCTTTCTTTGGTCAAGAAAAAAAATCTGTTCAAATTACACTGTCTTAAAACAAACCTAGAGTTTCATTATTTAGCAAATTACCATGATGTCAGTGTCATCATGACATCAGATTCAAGTCAGTGACAACTTTCACCAGAGCAGATCTGTTTAATTGTAGATTACTCTGCCTACAATTATTCTTTGCTGTTCTGTCTTTAAAAACCAGATTTTATGTTCAGTGTAGCATAAATAACCAGATGTGTATCACTACACCTTTTTTTGTTTGAAAAAAAAAAGGGTCCCTTTGTAATATTTTCAAGTATTATTTCTTGATTTACGTGGCATTGCTTATAAATTAAAAATCAAAGTTTAAGCGGCTTCTGATCTTCTTTCCTAAGGGATGTGAATAACTCAGGAAAATAATATAAGGTGGTTCTATTCCTTACTTAATTATGTATTTGGAGCTGTTCCAGTTTCTCTAGTTAATAATAAATTATCTTTCCTCCAAAGTTTTAAAAGGAAACAATTTAATATAAAACATACATTTGAATAATGTCAGTCTTACGATTCTAAACAATAAAATTCAGAAGCCAGGAATAAAGAAAGAGTGGGCCTTGAATATTCTAGTCATAGGTGAAAACTTCCATGTCACTATCTACACAGCGGAATTTTAATCTTGCAATCACACCTCAATAATTTCATTTCACTGAGGTCTACACAACAACTATTGGGCATAATTACTCACACTCTTGGTTACAGGACCAGAGTACACTTTAAAACATAATTCCTATTTGTTAAGAAATCCAGATAAGAAGGACACCATAAAAATTGTCAAAAGCAATAAATGTTTTGTGGATTGAAAAAAAGAACATAAAACCAATTTGTTAATTCTTTGAGGCATATTTATACGAATCAGAAATATTCATATAATTAATTATATTTTTACTATTATTAACTATGTTTCTGAAGGTATTACCCTGTATCTGACCAATGGCAGGAAAAAAAATAGAATCTATGTGAATAGCTCACTTAGAGGAGCACAATTCTTGTCATCTGTTAATGAAAACAGAAACTAGGAGGAAAAAAGTCAGACATCAAGTCAAAATAGGAGGCCAGCCTCCAGGTGAGGAAAATGCTGCATATGGTTAAATACATCTTAGAGAATGAAATTAAGGCAGTAAGATTCAATTGTAGGCTAATAATGCTCAAAAAGATGGAAGAAATTGTCTCATTAAAACACTGGGTTTAGACATGACATATCACTTCTTAGATCCAGTTTCTGGTACAGCATTTACAGTCCCTGACATCTCTGCTCTGGCCACTTTAGTGCATACAACCTCAAGCACAACATTTCCTCAATCAATCACTTTCAATGCACAAGCTCCCGTGCTATTTAACAACTTTAAGTTCTGAATGTCCTCAAGGAGTAACCAGGTTACAGTTCCCATTTAGGCTGGATTCTCATTTCAATAAATCAACATAACTTCCTGGCTTTCAGTTAATATGCTTTGGACCACTGCACTGGAGTAGTCTAAGGGCATATCTAGCAACATGAAAGAGGCTCTATGCCACCTTTAAAAAATATGTTTAGTTACATCTATTGAGCAGTGAGCTTCCACAGATACTTCCTATTTCATTAGCATCTTTCCTTCCTCATAAAGGTAATGATTCTTTGCCCTTCATCAAGGGCTCTGTTTTATTCAGGCAGCAAGACATTTCAAAGAAGAGCAGGAGGGCTGAGAGCTCTCAGAACAGAAGGCACAGATCTGCCCTATGATTTTCTTTGAGTGGGGAACTGGGTGCAGTGAACTCCAGAAAAAGTTTCAGTCACCCTGTGCAATATCCCAGAGAAAAAAGAGTGGGAGCAGCTTGATATTTCCACCAATTACTGGCACTCATATCTCTGTCCTTTCTCAGGTTAACATCTGCTGTTCTATTAATCCTTCACTTAAGAGCTTCCTAATGCTTAAGTCCTGTATTTTCTGCAAGAAATCACCCTATGCTTGACAGCTTTTATGAAGGTACTTGCCAATGTTAAGTTCCTTAAAACTTCCACAGAAAACAAATGTAATGTTAATACAAGTACAAGGAGATGAATAAGAACACCAAGTATCTCACTGCAATATGGAAGCTTTTTGAATTATCTACATTTAAGTTCCAGGAAGTCGTCTCTACAGTTCACTTTCTGTTACAGTAGAAACAAGTAACAGTTCACTTTCTGTTACAGTAGAAACAAGTAACAGTTCACAAACTAGTCCTTATAGAAATGAGAATGAAGGCAATCAGTTCTCGGGGATACCTTGATATTTTTTTAATATGAAGGAAGAGGCTTCTGTAGAATAGAAACACTTACGGCTGGACAAGGACTAAAAAGGCTTCTGCATGACCCAAACAGAACAGAGATCACCTTATCTTGAAAATCTGGCATTACTATTCACAAATTCACAAGACAAAGAGAGACTACAACATCTCTGTCTGCATTTTGCAGAGATTTGAGGTCATTTCACTCCCAGTACTGGCACCTATTACACCACCACAGCTTTAGTGAATTCCAGATTAAATCAATTGTCATGAAAACAGGAAGATGAACAGCAAGTTTAGTAACTACCTGAGACGATCTGCTGAATCCCAAAACAGAAAAACATTTTGCTTCTGTTTTGTATTTCATTTGCTCTTCATCTTCTTTGGAAAAAGGAACTATATCACTTCCATAGCGAAACCCTGAAGAACAAGAGCATCTGGTAAGCATATGGGCCTACAATTCTAACACTGAAATCAGCTCTCTGAATATTTTAACAATCCTTGCATGCCCCACAGCTACACTCCATGCAGGCTCATCAAATTCTTTCCCTGTTAACGAAAACTCCACACTCCATAGACACATTTTGTACTTCAGGAACAGCAGTTGCACTCCTCGTATACTGCTTTTTGTAACATAGATATCTTTACAGACAGCAGAAAATAAAGGATCCAAACACCTTGTCCAAAGTTATCCTCATAGAATAGATTTAGGCATATCAGACTAAATCTCTGCAAACAGACTGCAACACTCCCTGCAAACATAATTTAAAACCCCCCAAATTTATAACACATCATGGAAATGACACCAGAAGAGATCCAGAGAACAAAAATCTGTTACCATCGGAAGTGAGATACACCCTCAGACACGATGTAAAATCAAAACACTCTTGGACACAGAAGTGGTCTTTCCATCTATTTCTGTGTTTTACTTCCCAGGCCTGACATCACAGGGATATCTCCATAAAACAGGAAGCTATTTGTTTCTCAGACTTATCTGTTCCAACTGCTTATTCTCCCACCTTGAACTCTAATAGTCTCACTGAAACATCATCACTTTATTATACTGCCACAGACTATGGATGATATCCTCAGGTGCAAAGTGAGTAGAAAGAACAGAGGTAGATCTCTGTATGAAAAACTTACCTGCAGATACATTTTCCTGGAAACAGGCAGAATGGAAGAAATTAAATAGAGGTGCTTCAAATGCAAAATATTGTCTAATTACAATATTTCTCTTAAGGTCTATAGAAGTCTATGAGGCATCAGCGCATCTATTTACCTGTTAGAAATACCACATCGCTGAAATTTTCGTTTACACTGAACTGTTCAGCAATTTTTTTTTTGTATTCCACATCCACTCACCTATTTAGGTAGTTAGGATATCCAAAAAGAATGGTCATAAGTGTATCGAAATACATTTACTATAAAAAGTTGTGTTGTTTTTTTAAGTTTTGAAGTTACAAAATACAAACAGACTACTAGCTTTTAGCTATCATTTTGGCTTTGAGAAACAAACCAACAAGAGAAAACATTAAATCATACTGTCATTGGGATTGTTTCATCTTCACAGTTGCAGCATGTCTAGAAGAGTTGCTAATCCAGAAGAAAGGCAGAGTTATGAAAGTATTCATGTTACAAGTACAACCGAAGACTTGAAAACAGAATGGAGATAACAGCACTATTAACTACAGAACTGAGGTAAAGTCTTCCACAGAATACAGTTTAGGAAGCTGCAGTAACTTCTAAGTTCCACCTGGTGGTATTACAAGTGGTAGTATTACTGGCAAAAGTAAGAATTTTTTAAAATATTTGAAGACAAGAAGTCTCACAAAGAAGTTTCTATGTTCAATCAGCTTAAAGTGCTTACATTCTAAGATTACAGCTAGGTTTCAAAGTATGAAACTAAAAGGCATTTAGGTGATTTTAACAGTACAATCCACCGTCTTTGACTTGTCTTCAGGGTGCACAAAAGAAAATCATACCTTGAATAGTATCATCTTTCTTAACTTCTGTCTCATCATCATCATTCAAGCAGTAAACAGTCTCTCTTTGCACATCATCTTTTCTGTGGGTTTTAGCATCCACAACTGTCCAAATCTTTTTCAACTTCTCTTCTGTGACCTTTATATCAGAATTCAGAGTGAAGGAGCATTTAACATTTCAGCATGATCTTGAGTGCTTACCAGAACATGCAAAAACTTCCTGCATAATTTTGTCAACAAAGCACTAATAATGACAGCCCCAAATACACACCTTTGCTACCACAATGCTTTCAGCTCATTGTTTTATCTGTATGAGACCTAAGCCCTGGAAGTACACCATATTGACCGCATACTTGTCTTGGTTATTCATTAACGTCATGACCTAACTCACAGGACTGGAAGGGGTAAGAAGGGAAAAAAATAACTAAATGTTTCCCATCTACAGGCAAAGAAAAATGCTTTCTTTTCTAAGTAAAACTGATGGTATACTTAGTGAATGAGAATTAAAAGGGAGAAGAGGGCAGAAAACAGAAATGACAGAACAGATTACATCAGCGGATACCACAAATCTATTCCTAACTCTGATCCAACTGCTGCACAACCTAGGGCTAGTCACTCGGTTCATACTGCTTACTCTCCCAAGCTTAATTTGTTTTGTGTGCAAACACTTTTGCAAAGGGACTGTTACTGCGTATTTGTACAGGTCTGACACAAATAATCTAATTAAATTTTTTTTAAAAAAAGAATAAATATAAACAGAAAGCTGGCAGCAGAGAAGGCTACTATGCCCATTTTTCAAAAATCAGATGTATTTCAACTTCCTAACATATCTTACTGAAACCTTAGAATATCAGCCAGACTCTTAGTCTTGCATTCAAACAAACTAATTAGCCTCCATTTCAGCATATCCATCAAAGCTGTCATGCTAGATCAGTTCAATAACTGGAATTCTGCATATTTTCTGTGTTTTAAATACACTTACTCCTTCCTAGCATTGTGTAAACTGCACGGGAAATAAATTGTGCTCTACCAAACAGTATAAAGCAAACAAGCTGAAAAAATACACCCTTTTACCTGTGTCTGAAATAACAATCGATGCATTTCAAAACCATAGCTGGTAAAACACACCCATTTTATATACACATTTCCATAATTCCCCTCACACTTGGTGCTTAAGAAATACATATTAAGTTTCAGCGAGCTGCAGACGGAAAGCTTCACACAACTACAGAATTCTTAATCAGGTTTGTCAACTTCAATACCATTAAGTGTCACAGGGTAGATAGCAATTACTTCTATTTTTGTACATTGTGAATTTTAGTTCTTCAACATATGTGTACAATATGGTGAAGACAGTTGCTGTGGGAACCACAGTTTTAGATGTACTGGCTTCTATGCACATAAAAATCTCTAAGAAACCAACATCCAAAATTATTATATCTTATTTTCTTAGCTTAAAGGGAAAAACATGCAGCTGCACCTAGTTTGCTGCCAAAATACTCACTGATTTGTAGGCCACAATCCTTATAGACAAATTAGAACCAATAGTGAGCTGGCAGGGCCAAGGCATAGGCCTTCTTTCTATTTTCTTAAACATTGAAAGACGTTCTAGGCTCTCTCTAAATGAAATCAGGAAACAGAAATGAGCTTCAGTGAACTGTAATGAAATATTACAGACAATACACCTCTTCAAGAAGAAGCAACAGTCCAATTGTTTCAGCCTAGGCCATATAAAGAATTATAAAATATACTGTATGAATAATCTTGTCAGAGATTGACATGAGGAGTATGAAAAAAAAGAGGTGGTACAGTAAATTAGTCCCATCTCAAGCCCTTATAATGGTATAACATTAGAGCTTAAAAACAGTATGCTAGGTCGTCTTATGAAACTACATGACTGCTTATTAAGCATTTTACATTCATCTATGCTCACCCAATTAAAGCATGTAGTTAGTTGGACAAAATAAATTAGAAGAGGCTTTCTAAGTGGTTAAATGTTGTCCGCAGTGGAAGTGAAGAAATGAAGGGTTCTGTTTCAATTAACAGGATTTTGCTTGCATGGCAATGAACTCCTGACACTTTTTAAAAATAAAGTACTAATGAAGTCATTTTGGGGCATACTGTTAGATGGAAACAAGTTGCCTTGAATATTTTCAGCCTAAACAGCATACAAAAAAGTTCACAAAGGAAAAAAAAAAAAAAAAAAAAAAAGAGACAACTATAATGATTTTACACCAAAAAAAAAGTTAATTGCTCAACTTTAAGGAATGGAGTCTAAAAATAACAAATTTACAGTAGAAGTAATTCATAATAGGCTTGCACCATACAATAGTCTTCAACTAATAAACTAATACAATCTGTATCACCCATTTTCCTGTATAATTCTAACGCTGAGAAAGCATTCAGAAAGCTTTTTATTGCATGATGAAGTACGGATACAACAGTGTTGATCTTGCCTTTCTCACATGATGATAGAGCTCCAAATGTATCTCTCTAGATTAAAACCTTAGTACAAAAGTCTACTGGTATTCTACATCTCAAGTTTTTTTAGGGTGAGTAGGTTTTTTTTTAAAAAAAAAAACCAACAAAACAATAACTAACAAAAGAATAATGAAATGCCCTGGAATTTTTGTAATGAGGGAAAGAATAAATTTCTTTTTTTTTCCTTAGGGAAAAGATGGGAGAATTTGTTGTTTTTTTTTTTTTCCTGGCAGTAGGAACATCAATATAGAATTTTTTAAAATTGCTTCTTATTACATCATTAAAAGCACTGCAACACACACATTCAGGGATGAACATGAAAAATCAAATACCTAAGCATCAAATGCCTAAAAATTACATTTAAACTTCATCTATTAACTGTACCCTTTAATTGCATATATTTGCAGAAGAAAAATGCTTTCTGTTATCCAAGCAGATGCAGTCAATAAAACCCCAGAAAAGGCACATTTCAACTTGTGCTTCATAAACATCTCTCTTCACCTCTGCTCTCTAAACCTTTTCCCCAAAATCCAGAGGCAGCACATCTGATAGTCAGCCTATCAGACCCTAAAAAAAAAAAAATCCAACATAATCTTCTCACTTACTTTTCTGGCATGACTAACTAATTTTCACAAGAGCTGAAATACTTTTGCCATCAGGAATACTGAATATAACAAAACAGAGAGAGTATCTGCATTGGTAAATTATCGTGACAGATTTGCAAGGCTTTTCTTAAAGCTTGATAAGGAACTTAACTGTGTATAAAACCTCACATATTCTTAAATAACTTTGAAGCTTTAGCCTATTAGCCAAATGCCTATTTATACAAAGATTTTTGGATCTCCCCTGAAAGCATGGCACAGGCAGCTTACACAGTAGCGAGAGCCTACAATAAAAAAAGTTTTATACTATGTGGCTTGGCCCTTTCTTTAGCTTCATGAATGCAGATTATCCTAAAGGAAAAATGGGCCCAGAAAGATACTGCTTTTTTTTGTGCAGTCTTCTGATGGAATGACAAAGCCTGCTTTTTTTCTAGAGAGACAGATTGCTCTGTTGACTAGTATGGAATACATATACAGAGGTTCACGTTTTTTCACCAATCCCCACTAATGCTCAAGGAATACTTTTATAGGCTGCTGAGGTACAAAGCAGGTGAGTTGGGCATCTGAGATGAGGGAAAGAAACCTCACAAATGAAATTACAAATAACAGCACAGAAATCTACAGGTACCATCATCTAAAAATTACACTAGATAATCGCATTACAGCTGTGGTCTACTAAGCTTCCTGAAAGACACCTTGTCTAAAAGAACACACTTCCTAATTGTAGAATACACCTACTAAGACAAAAAAAAAATCAGAATTCTATAAGGCACAGATGCATTTTGCTTGTTTCCAAATTGAGACACCGCCTATGTGGAAAAGTCTTGGATATATAAACAAAGATGACTAAGGAAGTGGAACATCTCCCTTATGAATGAAGGAATACTGCTAAAAAAAGTTTATTTGGCACAATAGCATAGTAGTCTGCAGGATTCAATAAACGTTGATAAACAAGCAAACTAAAAGGTCTGTGACAAGGAACAAAGGCTACTATTAAATGCAAATACTCTACATGCATTACATCACAAATTCCAACTCTTCCCCAAACACACTTTTGAAATCTTATTAATAGAAACATTCCCTCCAAAATCCACCAAAGATGGAAACAAAGTTGTTTTTTATACTTTACTGCAGATTTAAAAATAAATTTTCTACTGGAAACTGTAAGATTTTTCTACCTATTCTAAAGCCACTGAAGAAGTTGTATGAAAGGCAATCAATGTTCAGTAAGTCATAAAATTCACTGATTTCAGTGAAACACAACCTAAGTGACTGATTACTTCATTTCATCTCTTGGGGAAGAAATTAGAAAGTAAGCTTATAGTATGACAGAGAGGATTAGCCAAGTTTACCTGAAAGTATAAATTTCTTCCAGCCCTCCTTCTTCATCCAAAGTATGCATCAGTTTCCTCACCACATCAATGCCTCCCATCTGTTCCTTAGTTAAACCCTTTCTTGGAAAAGAGTTCCTGTGCATATGAGAATGTCTGCTGGCAATTGTATCTCCATAATCAACTTCCACTGGAAATGGCAGACTAAAAACATAAGCAGAAGCAGTTAATTTTACCTTCTTCCTTATTAAAATAGCCAACCAAAACCAAAACAAATACTGTATTTAGCTACAGTCAGATGTATAGAGAGCCACATGACTTGTGAAACACATGAAGTATTATCTCACACCTACTTGGCACTGGCAACATCTTGATCAGAGCTGGGTATCATGTCAATAAAAGAATGTGTTCACATACAAAAAGGGATGAAGGAGTAAACACAACACTCATTAGAAAACAGGATGTATGAAAAAAAGTTTGAACAATTGAAAGCCTGTAGAGAAGGGATTCAGAACACAAGACAGTCTTAAATACAAAAGGCTGCTTCAGAGAGGAAGGAAACTAGCAGTTCTTTGTATTTAGCCTGCACTCAAATCACATCATGGAGTCAGGTATTTGAATATCCGATAAAGGCATTTCAAACCATAATCTCTAAAATCAATTACCTGAGGAGACAAGACTTTCCATCACTGGATATCTTTATAGAAAGACAAGATAAACACTGCTTCACAATGACATACAACCAACCCAGTTGGAATTAGAGGACCACTCTAGGTGACTTGCTAGAGGCCATTTCAGGCCCACAACTCTGCTTTGGCTCCAGCAAACTGAACTTCCTCTGCAGTGGGCCTATTAGGTATTTCTGGCATAAATGCTATACTTCAGATTTTAATAGCTTACTACACCAGGTGAAATTCTGACTGAAGATGACACATTTTGCTGCACTTCAAGAATCAGATTTTAAAAGTTACCCAGGGGTTATAGATAAACTGATTTGCTACTCCTCAAAAATAGAACAGTTAAATACACATAACCACAGAAAAGAGTGTTAAGAGCCTCTATGCCCCTGACAATGTCTCCACATTTCTCAAATCTTTCATCTAATACAATTTTGAATGAACCACATGATACCTTTTACCACATTTCCACAAAGAAAAATAATTTCAGCACTTACTATGTTTTCGGAAAAGTAGCCTACAGATCTCTACCTTACTTGCAACTCATTACTCCTCACTAAACTTATCTGTGGATCAACATAAGCAGAGTTTAAAATGTGCACAACAATCTCACATACAGCAGAATTAAAGATCAAGCTTCAGCTTTTAAGGAAGCAGCATCCACTGACAAAAACAGTAACTGTGCTCTAAAGCTGCTACCCAAGCAAAAAAAAAAAAAAGAAAAAAGCTTCAAACCTCTGATAAATGAAACATTACTTTCATTATACAGGGCTTAGAAATGCCTGTGGTGAGAACTGTATAATACCCAAAGCTGCACAGTGCTCAGCATGTGCCTGGGATTCAATAACAGTGAGGAAAACCAACTATCGGCCAAAAGTTACAACCTAATCAATAAACAGGGCATACAAGATGGAAACATGGGTCATAACAAAAGGAGAAGGTTTAGCAAGAAATTATTTTTAATGCCAATATTCTGAATGTTTTTTACATATTTTAAATATGCACATGTCTTCTTCAAAGTACCATTTCTGCTCATGTGACTGGGAGACAGCATAAAACAGCAGCATTGCCCTAGTGCTTCTATTAGCCATGGGTCTTTGCCACCTTACAGAAGAAGAAATTGTAAAGATGTATCAGAAATAAAGCTGCAATGTTAGCTTGTGCTGGTGGCATTTCTGCCAGCAAACTACAGGCACGGAGACAAGGTAGCAGGGGTTAAATACCATGTCTCTGAAAGAAATACTCTGGCTGGCAGCACACAGTCAGGCTGACAGTGCTGTATCTCCACCGCCTCCAGTGTCAACAATAGCTCAAATAAGCTAAAAGGGGCACATCAAGGCAGGCTGCAAGCATGCCTGTGCAAGCACAGCCTGAGAATAGTCTGACATCTTTACATTTAGCCTCTCTGAAGCAGACATAAAATGGTATTTTTCTCCTGTAAGATCACGACTTTCAGGCATGCTTTGCTACCTAACCTCTCTGTTACCTTGCAGATGTGTCCACAAACAGCTTTTAATCAAGTTCACAACATTGCTCCTTATGCAAAATGAAAACGGTCAGAAGTAAGGCTGTGCCTTTAACTTCCTTCTGTGAAATTATTTGTTATAAACAGCAAGGGCTAACTTTTACCCAAATCTTTGCCTTTAAAAAACTATTAGAAGGCCTACAGATTCCTGTGTTACCATCATGTTAAATAACTAATACAGACTGATCTCTCAGATCAATGTCTATATCTATACCTATACGAAGACAATTAATGTATTCCTGTCACAATGTTTAAGACATGCTTCCATTTTCCAGTTTCATTAACCAAGCCCATCACTATGAACAGAACCCTTCTGTTCAGATTTGCTTTTCTACTGACAGTAGAGTCAGGCTATAAATTAGTCAGGGTTGGAAGGAACCACAAGGATCATCTACTTCCAACTCCCTTACCATGCCCAGGGACACCCTACCCTACATTAGGTTGGACAGAGCCTCATCCAACCTGGCCTTAAACACCTCCAGGGAAGTGGCCCCAACCACCCCCCGGGGCAACCCATTCCAGGGCCTCACCACTCTCAAGGTGAAGAACTTTCTCCTCACATTCCATATGAATCTCCCCACCTCCAGTTCTGCTCCATTCCCCCTAGTCCTGTCACTTCCTGATAGCCTAAAAAGTCCCTCCCCAGCTTTTCTGTAGGCCCCCTTCAGATACTGGAAGGCCACAGCAAGGTCACCTCAGAGCCTTCTCTTCTCCAAACTGAACAGCCCCAACTCTTTCAGTCTGTCCTCATACAAGAAGTGCTGCAGCCCTCTGATCATCCTCATGGCCCTTCTCTGGACACGCTCCAGCATGTCCACATCCCTCTTGTAATAGGGGCTCCATAATTGGATGCAGTACTCCACCAGGGGGTGTCTCACCAGGGCAGAGTAGAGGGGGAGAATCACCTCCCTCGACCTGCTGTCCACACTTCTGATGCAGCCCAGGATCTGGTTGGCTTTCTGGGCTGCAAGTGCACACTACTGGCTATGTTGAGCTTCTCATCCACCAGCACCCCCAGGTCCCTCTCCGCAGGGCTACTCTCCAGCCAGTCACTGCCCAGCCTGTATTTGTGCAGCACTATTTCATTACTTCTTCCTAGTGACTCCCATACCTAAAACTATTTAAGCTGCTGCTGTGACAAAACCACTGTTTCTTAGGCTATTTCTGGCTCATTGTTTCCCAACTCTACTTACACAGACCTCATCTCCCATTTTAGACTCTGGCTCTAAGCTGCAAACTCAACTGGAAAAGCCATCAGTTTAATGTATATTTCATATTACTCAATCAAGGAAACTTGGTTCCTAACTGGAATTCATGGCACATATATTTGGCAGAATTACTTACAGCAATCATATTACATACTGGTACACCTCTACAGAAACACTCATCAGCTCCTTCAAGATTATTATTAAGAAAAAAATAGTAATTTCTATTAAAAACGGCATAGTGTATAACAGTCACTTCCATACTTACAAGAACTGAAGTGAAATTCCTGTTTTCTTCAAGTTAGCAATAATAATTTCCAGCTGATCCTCACTGGCAGGACTCTTAAGGTCTGTAAACAGTTCAATGTGTCTCTTCTCATATTTCTTTCCTCTTAAAACACAAAAAGAACATGTACATATATATAGGAAATATTTCCTGTAAAGCCTTTTTCTAATTCTTTCCTCACAAAATTGAGATTTTGACCTTCTTAGTTTAAACTGTTCTATCACTGCTCATATTACTTATAGTACATTTTTAGTATGTTTTTATCTTTATATATTCCCTCTACTCAATGTTACCCCCTAAAACTGAGGACTCTAGCCCTGTGACTGTATAAATCACTAACTACATCTAAAGGAAAGAATTCAGCCAATTTTCACCAATGCAAACAAAACACTAATAAAATATGTCACACCAGATATTTTCTTTGCAGCTGCAAGTCTGTCCTTGTGAAAACGGAAAATGTATTTTAAACTACTGTTGGTAGTGGATTTGAGTATGCTAAATCAGATGCATAAGATGTACTTTAAAGCCTACCTAAACCACTAAGTAGTAAAAATAAACAACAGAAAGCATTGCCAGCTACAAAACAAAACTCAGTTAAACTGGCATTGTTCTAATCTGAATATTCAAACATAAATAACAATTCAAGAAAATCTCCCTTGAGTTGCTATTTCACTGAAGGCAAAATCTGCATCAAAGGCTTTGATGCATACAAGCAACTTAGCCACAAGATAACAACAGCAGTTGCTCCAAAGGTATTCAAGGTTACACTGCCATAAATACCGTGATTTTAGCTCAAAACTCACTTTTTAACTGTCAAATTGATACAGCTTTCCTTGTCGATTAGACTTTACTCACAAAACCCCAAATTGCATCACTAGGTGTGGTCTTCTGCATTCCCAATTAGATCATATCACCCTTTTAGCAACATGTTCATTGCAGGAGTGTAATCTTTTTCCTGGGTCACCAGTCCACCGAGAGTTAGAAACAGTCACACTTCCAGTCTAGGTAGATTCATCAACACCTTCCTAACAGTTGTGCCAACACTTTCAGCTTATACACTTTTTTTTTTTCCTACTGCATATTTATCTCTCACAAACAGTCAGCTCATCTCCAGCAGCCTTTAATTTGCTAGGCTGAACAAACTCACCCTTCTTGTTCTGTTGTCTTTTTAATTTGTAAGATGTACCATCATCCCTTATAAATTTGGTAGCTCTTTTCTGTGCATATTAACAAACTTCCCTTCCAGCAGCTTGCTTCTTAGTGCTAGAATACTGCAGTGTTTTGGATTTGGTATCGGAAGAAAGCTGATAACGCATTGATGTTTTCAGCTGTTCCTGATGTATCAAGGACTTTTCAACTTCCTATGCTTTGCCAGGGTGCAGGAGCACAAGAGGCTAGGGGAGAAGCATGGATAGGGCAGCTGTCCTGAAATAGCCACAGGATGTCATGCCCAATATAAGAAATGGGGAGAGCTCGCCAGGAAGGGCAGATCAGTGCTCAGGTGTAGGTGGTAAGCATATGCACTGGGCACCACTTGTTCTTTCATCAGATTTAACTCATTTCTCTCATTTTATTGCATTCCTTTTCACTACAATTACTGCTATAATTGTTTTTATTATTACTGTTATCATACTTCATTTTAGTTATCAAAGTGTTACCTTGGGTCCTGAGTTGTTTATTGCTTGGGTTTTTTTTTCAGTTCTTGTCCCCACCCCACTGGGAGAAGGGAGCTGTGAGGTGCTTAATTGCTGTCTGGGGTTAAAACACAAAATAAGTACCCAAGTTCATGTTTTTTGAAAATGGATCACAAGAAATGCAATACTAAGTGAAGTCTTCGTGCCTTCTATAATAGCATCAACATTCCCATGAATCCACTGCAAAGTTCCAGTTGCATAAGAAAGCTTTGAGATTGTCTGGAAAAGCTAGGTGTTTCCTTCACAGGAACAGACTCTTGCAGTGCATTTGTTTTCAATGCTTGTTTCTGTTTTGTTTGTCAGGTTATTGTTGGGGTTTTGGTTTAGTTTTTTGCTTGCTTGGTGGTTGGTGTTGTTATTTATATCTGCATTTATACAATTTTGGAAATGTAATACTGACAAGAAGTCACATCAGATCCAAAATGCAAGATCAGAAGTCTGTAAAAGGCTTTGGGTTATATACTTACATTGTTTCCTTCTGAAGCAAATCCATACACACAATAATTGCATCCAGAACTAAGCAAATTTAAGGAAAATCTCATTTTGATAGCAAATCTTCTCTTTTTCCTGTCAAACAATCTTCTCCATTTTAGTTAACAAGCAAACAGATCTTCAAGACAAGTAATCTTCAAATATCTACTACGCATGAGGTTCCTACATAACTTGTCTGTTTTGTTATCTTTCCCCTTCCTCATTTATCTGATGGAACAGTAAAATGACTGCTTCAGGGTCCAATCTTTTAACTGTCAACAAGAAGGTTCAAACCCAATGAAAGAACAATCAAAGTTTACAACGTTACTTTGAATCCACAAGTAAATTTCACTTGTATTTTCAATACGAGATACATTTTTTCCAATTAAGGTTCTGTTTCAAAATATCTGCGTTTGCCAATCTCTTACAAAGTAGGAACATGACTGCTTTTGCTAAGATACAGCTGACTGGCTGCACAATTCTCTGAAGCAGCTCTTGAAAGTCTGAATAGAGCTCACAACAACCATTTTATGGCCAGAAAAAGGGAAGACAACACAGGAAGTTGAACGCTATATAAAATGAAACACACGAAGGGAGGCTATATAGACTGCCATATTTAAATCTCTTCACATTATGCAGCTAAGAGAACACATTTAAACATGAACAGCACTCAAACCAGCAAGTGACATCTGGCAATGTTAGAAATACTTTATAGAGAAATCAATCTGAAAAACCTCTGTTCTGCTTTGTCTCACTTCCAGGACTTCCACTGACATATTTTGTAAACAATGTTTCTGTTCAATGAAAAAGCATAAACTAAATCCTGGAACACTATTTTTAAAAGCACATGCCTTATTTGAGGCCTAAACTTACATTATTGCTCTTTGTTTACTTTAATTAACAAAGCACTTCATAAAAGCAATGATTCTCCATGGCCAAGATTCCACCTGCTGGCCTAAAAAAATGTTAAAAAGCAGCTAATACACTTTTGAACAAACTTTCAACCACAAACGAGCTCAATTCTGACAGTATTTACAACTTTGGAAGCAAATTTGACCCAATTTCAATGCTAACTCCTTGTTAGCATTCAACTGAATCAGCTGAAGAAATGCTCTACAACAGAAGGATACAGTCTGCTTGTTCAGAGCCTGGTTTAATCACATCTTGAATGTCTTCCAGCAGATCAAAATCTGGTAGCATTAGTGACCTATGTACAGTAATGTTTTGGTATTGATTTCCACTGGCAAGGTCATTCCTAGTACCATGAGTACCGAACAAAACCACAGCAACCTCATCTTTGCTCTCTGCAAAAACCTGGAAATAGAAAAAATACAGGACAGGTGTAAAACCACAGGTAGATTCACACCCACCATATTAGGCAGAGTCCAGCAAGGTCAACTAACGTTGCAGCATCAGGTACAGCAGATTTACTTGTTCAGGCCTACCCTACCAAAAAGTAATCTTGCAAACTTCACCAATTTAAATACAATTACATTAGCAGACAGACATGAGGATATCTAGGATAAAACAAAATCAGCTGACTCAGTCCACAAAATGAGTCTTCTGTGTAGTAAATCCTAAGAATGCTAACACAATTTAGAGAAAGCAAAGAGTAATTTTTTTCCTTAAAAGTTTCCAATGTCCTGAAAAGTGACCAACCCAACAGTCACATCTCATCCACAAAAGTACAGGAGAAACAAAGACTACTGCTACTCCTGCATGAAAACTTACTGGTTCTCACTCCTAATTTATTTCAGCTGCTAGTAAATAAGAAAGTGTTTTAAATAAGAAAAACGTTTCACAGATTTTATTGCTTCCTCAACAGTTTACCATATGTAAAGTCACACATACCTGTCGCTGCACAAACTTTGTCATAATCTTCTTGGCTTGTTCAAGTGAAGATTCCTCACCAGGAACAGAACTGCTCATTGTGTAGCCTACATCCAGGCATAACACTACAGCCACCTAAAAAAGTAAAGATAATACTGACCAAGAATGAAAGAGGCCTGCCACCTTGTTTTAAAATACAAAATACATCCAGTTTTCTAAGAAGTGAAGTTGCCAGAAGGACATGGGCAATAAATCAGAAGACTCTCAAGTGACATGAGATGCATAGTCTGCTTTTGCAAAGCAAAGGAGATGAACAGGAAGAGAAGATGCTGGTCTAAGCTCTTCTGCATACAGCTGTGCAGATAATTCCAAGTACTTTTTAAAATATTAGCCAAAAGAATCTGGCTCTTTTTTGCCATCCAGACAGATAATTCTTAATATCCATTTTAAAATAATAACTTGCCCAGAATAGCATCCTAATGCAGCTCTCCATTTTCTTGTCCTCCTCCTTTTTCCAAAACATACTGTGCACATCCCCTATCACTTTAACAAGAACTGATTTAACTCCCTGCATCCTCCCAAGACAGGACAAGAAGAAATAAGGCTGAGCAACAAAGCTCCACAAGACATCCAGCAAATTATACTCAGTTTCAGCACTCTATTCCTCATGGCTCTCACTGTTGGCTTGCCTGGGACTCAAGAATTAATGTCCCTGAGTCAACTACATCTGCAGAAGCTTAGAATGGAGCAGAAGCAGTAACTGAGGCTGTACTAGATTCTCATGAAAGCCTTGTTACTGCTCACCTGCCCGTCTGAGGAATTACTGTACCAGAATCAGCAACTGCAGACTCTGGGCTTATTGCTGTCTTGCCTCAAGACACACAATGGCTGACAGCTGAATTAATCCTGCTGTCCCAAGCAGGCAAAATGCTTTTCACAGCTGGCAAGATGACAGCAAAGAAACCAAGTAAGTACATGAGTGAAGATCTGCTGTTTTGCTTAAGAAAAAAATGATCAAGTGTCAAGTCCTAACAGGCTCTTCTGGTAGCCTGCAAACTGAAGCCAGATACCTGTTCAGGCATGTGGAACTCTCCTTTGGGAAGAGGGCAGATCTCTTTTCATAGAATAGAATAACAGAACTGTTTGCTTGAAAAGACCTCTGAGATCACGGAGTCCAACCATCAACCCAACATCAGCATAGCTATTAAACTGCAGCCCAAACTGCCATGTCCACACATTTCCTGAACGCCTCCAGAGACAGTGACTCCATCACCTCCCTAGACAATCTATTCCAATGCCTGACTACTCTCTCCATAATGATTTTTTTCCTAATATCCAATCTAAACCTCCCTGGCACAATTTTAAGCTGTGACCTCTCCTCCTATCACTCAATATCAGAGAGAAGAGACCTACCCTCTCTTCACTACAACCTCCTTTCAGGTAATTGTAGAGAGCAGTGAGGTCTCCCCTCAGCCTCTCAAATGCTCAAGGTGCAGCTTCACCAATGTCAAGTACAGGGTCACAATCACTACACTACTCCTGCTGGCCACACTATTCCTGATACCAGCCAGGATGCTGCTGTCTGCCTTTGCCACCTGAGCACACTGCTGGCCCGTGTTCAGAAGGCTGCCAACCAACACTCTCAGGTCCTTTTCTAAAAGCCAGGCAACTTTCCAGCCACTCTCCCCTAAGCCTGCAGCACTGCATGGGGGTGCTGTGACCCAGGTGAAGGACCAAGCACTTTGTTTCGTTAAGCCTCATACAAATTACCTCAGCCTATGGATCCAGCCTGTTCAGAGCTCTCTGCAGAGCCTTCCTACCCTTCTGCACAATTTAGTGTCATCTGCAAACTTACTGAGGGTGCTCTCAATGCCCTTGTCCATGTAATTTTATAAAGATATTAAAAAGAATTAGCCCCAATACTGATGACCCTGGAGAAGGCCCTGAAGGCCACTAATGAGCATCTGCCAACTAGATTTAACTCCACTCACCACCACTCTTAGAGCCCAGTCATCCAGCAAGTTCTTAACCCAGTGAATCATCCAACCATCCAAGCCATAAGCAGCCAGTTTCTCCAGGAGGATGCCATGGGAAATCGTGACATAGGCTTTACTGAAGTCCAACATGCACAGCCTTTCCTTCATCCACTAAGCCGGTCACCTTGTTGTAGAAGGAGATCAGATTATTTAAGGAAGACCTGCACTTCATGAATCCATGCTGACTGGGACTGATCATCTGGTTGTCCTGCACATGCTGAATAATGGCACTCAATGATGACCTGCTCCATGATCTTCCCTGGCACTCAGGTCAGACTGACAGGTCTGTAGTTCTCAGGTCCTCCTTCAGGCCCTTCTCGTAGATGAGTGTCACACTTGCCAATCTCCAGTCAGTCAGCTGGACCTCCCCACTTAGCCAGCACTGCTGGTAAATGATGGAAAGTGGCTTGGTGAGCACTTCAATCAGCTTCCTCAGTACCCCTGGATATATGCCATAGAGCATCATAGATTTGTGTGGGTCTAAGTAGTGCAGCAAACTACCAACCATCTCCTCTTGGATTATGGGGACTTCATTCTGCTTCCCACCCCTATCTCCCAGTTCAGGAGGCAGGTATCTAGCAAACGACTGGTCTTACTACTAAAGATTGAGGTAGAGAAGGTGTGGAGTACCTCAGCCTCTTCCTTGCCCTTGACCACTATGTTCCCCTACTGCAGCCAGCAAAGGACAGAGATTCTCTTTAATCCTCCTTTTGCTGCTAACATAGTTGAAGAAGTATTTCCTGTTTTCCAGCTGCTGAAACCAAATTGATTTCAAGTTGAGCCTTCTAATTTTCTCCCTGCATCATCTCATGTAGTTCTCCCAAGTGGCCTTCCCCTTCTTCCAACGACCACAGACTCCTTTTCTCCCTAAGCTTCAACCAAGCCTGTCTATTTATCCAGCACAGCTTTCTTTTCCACCAACTCATCTTTTTGCACATTCCCACATGTTTCAGGCTTCTCTCTTGAGCAGCATCCAGCCTTCCTAGCCTACTTGGCCCTTCAGGACTGCCTCCAAAGGGACTCTGTTAAACACTCTCCAAAACATGCCAAAGTCTGCCTACCAGAAGTCCCAGGAAGGGATGACTCCTCCACACGTTATTAAGCTCTCTGCATCTCACCTCTGAGTGTTCAGCACCAACATTTTCAGGCGCAGTACACTAAGTGACACTAAGATACTCAGCACGTGTAATTTTAGGTCAACACCATCATACCTGAGCTTACATCAATCTGCTTTGCCCAAGTACCCTTAAGGATGTAGATGGAGTAACCCTGCCTTTATTTCTAACCTCTCTTTATTTACTTAAAACCTAAGAGGGATGGTGCTAGAGCAGCACTTTAGCCAGTGGCACAGGTGAAGCCTGTGCTCAGCAGATACTCAACTGCCCTCTACCAGAGCAGCCCATAACGCAGCTTTCACCAACAGGGCTCCTTACACACACCGGACAAACTAACTGTATTTTTAAGACGGCAAAAACATTTCTACTAATACTTTATCAAGGACAAGGGCAATAACTACTGAGGTACTTGCACCGTCAGTCATCGGCCCCTGAGGGAGCAATACTTAAGTCCCTTTAAATTAGCAACAGCTCGAGAGTGGTCACAGGGAGAAGTGACTCAAGGGCCAGAGCAGCCGTGGCTGTCGTGCCGGTTGCTACTCACGCCGAAGTTAGCCCTCATAACGCGGCCCGGGCCGGTTCCGCACTCCGCTGACTGTGGTACAGCCCAGCCGCCAAAGGACAGCGAAGCTGATGCCCTCAGACGAGCTGAGCGGACCCGCCACATTCGGCTAGCAGACGGCGCCGCCGGAACAACTCCGAGGCACCGCCAGAAGCTCTCCACAGGCAGGACGGGTTCGCGCAAACACCCACGGACACAGGCGCCTGCCCAGGGACAAAGCTCACACAGCACTCGCGTTACAAACGAGCAACGGCGGCTCCGACCCGCAGAGTCGTGACCCGTGATCACGGACCCCACAGCTCAAGCGCTCAGCCGCGGCCGGACCCAAGCAGGCAGCACACCCTCAGGGGAGCCCAATCCCGCGGGTGAAGTGAGGGGTGCCTAAAGACTGCCAGGAAAGTGGAGCCCCCCTTCTCCCCTTACCTTGCGCGCCATCTCGCTGGTTCCGGGATGCGGTGCGCCGGCGTACGCCGCTTCATTCACCGCCGGCAACCAGCAGCGGCGCCTCCCGTTCCGCAGCAGGGGCAGCGCCGCCTAGCGGGGGACAGAGGAGCGGGCAAGACCGAAACAAAGAGAGAACAAGGAGAGAGGCGCTGGAGGGCTGTGCTCTGGTACTGCCGTGTCCCCAGGCTCCGGCGGTGCGGAGAACACGTTCCTCCAGGCCGCCTCCGCGGCGGCGGGGTGAGGTGACATGGTCTCAGCCCTGGCCAGGAGTTGGACCGAAACTGGTGCGGGGAAATCTGCAGGGAGTGTCCGGGCCAGGTATGGGTGAGAGAGAGGGGAAGTGTGAGGTACCGCACTCATATTTCACACGCACGCACCCCAGTCCCCTTCAAAGTGTCACATCTGTCAGGTGATTTGAGTGGACTGAGGATCCTTGAGGTCAGGTAGTGGCAAGTCTCCGGGGCCAATAAGCCCTCCTGTCCTCTCTGGACTCTGAGCTCCAGCTGACTGATCGCATCTGTAACCCACCCCACAAGTCTTGACCACTTAGGGCTCTCCAGCCTCCGCCTTACAGCGGCTGGAAGCCCCGCAGGAGACAGTCTGCTGAGGGAGCAACATTCATGCCCCTCTGCCATTAGGACAGGGCTTTGGACCGGATGGAAGCATCCGGTAAATCTCATTCTGCCCACGGATCAGCAGGATTATTTAGTTAAACATTAACACAACGTTAGTGTTCTCACAGGTCTGACAACACAAATTCTGAGTCTAATTACATCCATTCTGATGGACAAAAGTGAAACGTGCTGATTTTAAAAAGTCCAAGTGTAGTAGATGCTGTGTTGTGTCTAACCAGGCATGAGCAGAGATGTATAGAGAATCTCAAATATTTCATCACATGTATTGAGTACTTCACGCTCTGCATTATCTTTCCAGTATCTTTTAAGAATGTCCATTGCCCATGTTCTTTCTATTCTCAATGTATCTACAACACCACATAATTGTTTATAATTACTCTTGAAGTGCAAAGTGGTGATATTAGTACAGCTGAGAAAGAGTGAATCTCACATGAACACTTCAAAAACCTTGCACCAGAAGACTGACTCTGCAAACATAAATGTTTCCTTCCTATATTGAGTGATGTCTGCAGACAAAAGTCTCCTTTCTCTCCTTAGCACAGCGCCATGCTTTGGGAATATTGGTAATTGAGGAATTCTGTCTTCAAAGCACTTTGCATGTCAAAGGAACAGAACAGCTTGGCAACATAACAAATATTTTATGGGAAACCTGTAGATTTAAAAAAAAGGGAGAAAAAAAAGGTCAACAACTGCAAGAGCAAGCTTTGTGTTGTCTTAGAATAGAATTGTAGAATCCTAGAATCAGTCAGGGTTGGAAGGGACCACAGAGATCATCAAGTTCCAACCCCCCTGCCATGGGCAGGGACACCCTACCCTAGATGGGGCTAGACAGAGCCTCATCCAGCCTTGCCTTAAACACCTCCAAGGAAGTGGCCCCAACCATTTCCTGAATGCCTCTAAGGCATGCCAGTCTTCCTGAATGCCTCTAAGGAGATTTGAGATTAATTAGCCAAGGCAATCAGATCTGGTTGCTATTATTATTATTCCTGGTGTTATCTTAGCAGGGTTTGGCAGAGACTAAAACCCCCTTCCTGGGATAGCAATCAGACAATCCTCCCATCCCAAATGATTTCCAACATAGCTTGCAGAATAGGCACGTGACAAGGGATGTGCACACATGCACACACACAAATGGGAACAGCAGAGAAAGAAGAATTGGTCAACTTCATCAGCAAAGGCTTTTCACACACCAGCAGAAAGGCATTTTGCCAGGCATAATAATCAATGAACTTTTTTCCCTTATTTTATGACAGGGTTGGGAAATACAACCCCATCCCTGACTGCTGACACAGAACATTGACAAAAAAAATTTCATAGTCCTCTCTGAATCCTAGATTTGACATAAAAGCTGAATCCCAGGCTTTTGTCAAAACGCTCATAGCTAAAGCAGTAATTGTAAACACCAATGAGGGAAAAATAATTTTGGTATTAATGAGGGAACTCTGCTTTGCAGGAAGTTTGGTGTGCCTAACTCAGGTTGTAGACAGCAGAACTGTAACTGTAACTTCCTATACATTAGCTCTCAGTCTAGCATAAATGGGATTTTATAATATTCTTGACAAAATTTATAAACCATAAACCCCAATATTCCTCTTTTGCACCTTCGTGCTGCCAAATTTCCTCAAAAGGTATTTCTACCGTTCAAAGGAAAACTGGGTTGTTGTTTCCAAAACAAACTCATCCCTAGTTTCTTCTCCTTTGCAAGTCTGGGCAAAGCTCCCTTGTAGGTAATCATCATGTCTGACTAATCAAGTCCATTTGGGGGCACTGGGGTTTTGTTAGCTTGGATTAAGACTTGAATGTCTGTTTGCAAACACTTGCTGGAGGATGCTTGTAATTAATTAGCCACTTTCATTTTACAGAATGTCAGTCTCTGAGTATAAATAATAAATATTTGACATTTTGGAGTACTCGGTATCCAGGGTGATCAGCTGTAATCTCATTTGCAACAAAGTGGGTCAGACTTCAGTTTCAGTGCAGTTCTGACTCATTGCTCTGCTTACTCCTTTTTTGGTTACTTTTCTTCCCCTCAAAAAAAGCCAAGCCTGGATTAAATAAGCATTCTCTATGGAAACAGCATTGAGGGGTCTGCCTTGCGTTTGACTTCCCTCAGTGTCTTTACAAGGCAGCAAGGAAAATGGCTTTCCTGTTCTGTTACAAGAGGGAATGTATTATCCAGAGAGTTGCATCTACAACCCAGCTGCTGATAAGTAAATATGAATGTCTTCAACGTAAAAGTAGAAAAAGGATTTGGCCTTTCTTCCTTGAAGCAGTTGCCCATGGACATTGGATAAACTCTTAGTGGAAAGAAGAAAACCACAGCCATCTGGGGTCTAGCCCAATAGTTTTATTAGATCTGTGAAGCAGAAATTCCCACAAAAGAAGTAACTTTGCAGTCAGTGCCTGTTCTTTGCCTAGATTCATCCACACAAATGGACAGTAACTGCAAACTGAAGAATTATGAACTGAATTTCCTACAGAGACAAACAGAAGAGGACAAGGACACTGTGACACCAATCAGCTTTGTATTTCTACCAGTACAAGCTTGGCAGTAAGCTCAAAGATGAAGCTGACAGGAAATTGGCACCCAAAAGCAAATCGGAGCTTAGAAACACATCTGTTAGCATCTTCCTGTATTGGGCTTCATGAGGTGTGCACAGTTGTCTTCTCCCAAGAGGTGTTTCCAAACACCTGCTTGCAAGTGCATGCCAAAACCGCAGTGCAGACCAACACCAGTTTTTAGTGTGTCTGCTTTGTGATTCCTGATGGTTCTTCACAAGAGAGGCAAGCTGAACACACCATCTTTGCTTAGTTGCTTCTGTGGAATACACCTGCAGGGAAAAAAATCTCAAACATTGGTTTTGCTCTTTAGAGCAATACTGGTCTGCGACTTTGAGGATCAGCTGTAAGTCCACAGGGCTTGTTCATGAGTCATAGACGGCCAAGGACACTTGGCACATTACAAAACCATGCCTTTGGTAAACTGAAAAATAATTTAGAAAAAATCCTTCTGGGGATTTAACAGTTCCCATCTGTTGATCTACCTTCTCTGTCCATTTTCAGTTTAGTTTGTGCAATGAAAGAAATGAGTCTGCTAGGAAATATAAGGAAATGACTGTGCTAGAAAAATTAGAAAGCTAAATAGGAAGGATTATACCGTGTCATTCGGTATAGCGTATTTGCCTTACCATTGTAAGGAAAGGTAATGAGTTGCAAGAGTATATTAAAAGTAGATGTTGTGTTTGTAATATCATCGATGTTTTCAGGAAAGATAATTAGTGGTCTTGAGATTGCTTTAGCCAGTTTTATATTTTCCTTGAAGTAAGTCACCTGGCTTGGCTGATGTGAAAACATCTGCACTGTATAAGCACACTGATCTTTCCTGGTTTATCTCAAATCACTTTTTGCTGCTGATGTTAATCGTGTTGCTGCCTGATGGCAGGTGACCTTTGTAAATTGACAGTGTTCCACAACTGTCAATTATTTAATTATCTCAAAAGGCAAAAGTAAATGCTGTGGGTCCAAAGGTTTCAACTGGACTGGAACCCATGGAGCTGTCAGGAAGAGTCTATATAATGTAATTTCATTTAATTTCTTTAATATGTCTTTCTTTAAGAAGTGAAGAGAATATTGAAGTTGAAAAAGTAGAGTTCCAGAATGTGATGTGAGGAAATTTGGTTAAATTTTCGCATGCATCCTTAACAAAGTACTTTGTGTCTGTGTGTTACAATACAGGTTCCACTACAGCAGTGAGTACATTTTTTGTCCTGCAGTGCCATAGTCTCATTCAATACATACTGGGATAAATTAAGGGCTATGCACTAAAGGACTGATAAGGCTCTTGCCTCATTTGTTACAAAAATTGGGAGACACAGACTGAAGAAGGAAATCCTTATAGTTATGATAACTGAATGACACTTCAATAATTAAATTCTCTGGGTTTGTTCATCAGGTTGCCTATGTTCTGAGTTACAAATCTTGTTAACTCAAGTCTCTCACCAGTAGGCATTGGTTATATAAGTCACATTTTTCTTAATGCTCAGTTTGATCTGTGTAAGTGCTGAGCACTCACAGGTAATCATGAAATGAGCTTCGCTTTCAACACAGAAAAATCCAGAAAAATAATCTGCAAGGCATCTCAGAAGGGCTGTGAGACTTAATGGGCATTTGCTGCTTTTTAAAATCCTTGTGCCTTTATTGCCACGGGTAAGTTTATCAGCATTTATGTCATATGCTATTGCAAAACTAAAAGTATGTGAAGTACTTCCATATTACAGTGATGGGTTATTGAGTGATTGCTCTGCACAATCTGTGAAAATGGATTTTGGCCACACTTGAAACATAAGGGCAAAACAAAATGCTATACTGGCTTCTCATTAAATGCTTTCACATGCCCCACTATATAAGCCTGACACACCA
>VWZI01007015.1:107265-131249 GCA_013396835.1 Psilopogon haemacephalus
AAAAAAAAAAGAACCATGAGGTGCTGTGATTGAAGATTGCTTCATGTTGTTTACCAATACAGAACAGGAAAGGAGGAATTAATTTTATATTAATATATGAAAAATCGGCATGCTGTCATTTCTTAGAATTTTCTATTGCACTTTCACGGCATGTAGACTTCTTTGGATGCGTTTTTAAAGCAGAAAAAAAAAAAAAAAAAAAAAAAAAAGATACCGCAGTGGGCTTTCCCGCCCCGTTTTTCGGTTCAGCCACTAGAGGGCAACACGACCCCAGTCACCCAGGCAGAGGAAGCGCTGACACCTGCAGAGTTGGGTAGCGCACCCAGCAAGCACCGCCAGACTGCGGAGGAGTTTCTGCATAAAGGCATCGCGGAAATCAGACAGTTTATATGTATACACACACACACTTTTGCATTGCACTTTTTTGGAAGGTAGATTTTTGAATGTCATCTTGCATCCAAAATCAGTTCATCTGTGTTCCTGCTTAAGATGATGTCCTCACGAGTTCTAAATCTGTGCATTGGCCAAAGAATTTCTGAGGGAGGTGATGCGAGGGCCACTCAGCCTGGTATCATGAAGAGTGACATATTTCCCACTGCTAAACAACTGAAAACCTGACATATGTCTCTACTCTTGAAATAAGGTTGACAGATGTTTCTGGATCTGCTGTTAAATTCATTACAACAGATGATTTATATATTATATTTTAGAAGAATATCACTGGTATTGAGTCTGGTTGTCTTTAAAATTAGTAGAAATAGTTTGGCTCAGTTGAATTCCAGAGCTGCTGGAGAAGACCAGAGAGTCCATATCAGATACATTTACTGTGTGGGAAGCAACAGCCCAGCAAAGAAGTATCAAATAGTGTTTGAAAACAAACAAACAAACAAAACCCCCAAAAACAATTTTTTAAAACCCCAACCAAACTTGAATTCAGTTTTTTTGTTTGTTTGGTTGGTTTTTTTAATGAAGAGGCAACAAATACAAACCAGATGCCAATGAAATGAAACAGCATCTTAGAAACTGGGGGAAGATGCAGGCTGTGTCACAGGCTATAGCAAAAGAACAACATTCTGCCCAGAAGTCTTATGCTGGCTGTTAGTATTTCAGATTGCCTTATCACAGAAGCAAAATCTCATCTGTCTCCTTCCTCGCATGCTCTTTGTTTCACAGTCTTTCTCTCCTTCTCACCTCCCTCTGTGCAGTAAGTCTTTGTTTGCAGCCATTAGCAATCAAGCTGTGTTTTCAGCATCTATGTGAAGCACTTTGATGCTGCGGGATTGTTCCGGGCAAGCTAGCTGGGATAAGTCACTGTGTGAAGGATTTGCTTTGTTGGATGCGCAAGGATAAGCCTTTAGTATCCTCTCTGTTTTCATCCTCCCCCACCAGCATCGTGCACGTATGCGCACCCGCGCACGCACACACCGGCTGAAGCTCCGATTTAATCTTCACAGCACAGGATTTGGTCCTTATCCAGCCAATCAGCCTCCGGGAGGGGACAGGAAGACTATTCAGCTGCCTGAGCAAGGCAGTTTCTGAGATGGAAGAGAGCATCTAATTTTAAATCCCTGTTTGTTTGTCTACACCTGGTAGCAGACTGAAATCAGACTGAAAGGGTGGAAATTAGGGCCTTCAGAGAAATATCAGCCTTAATGCACTTTAAAAATGGACCGTTGGGACCTGAAGGATGAGGCATCATGTTTTAAAGCTTTCCATGTTTGTGAGTTCACAGTTTGTACATCTTAGGGGAACAAAGCAGCAGTGTGGGTGAGAGAGCTGCTATTTGAGAGGAAAGAAGAAGGGATTAAGATTGGGGTTTCTTTTTGTAAATCGGTGCTAGCCCATGACACTAGCAGATACGGGGTGTGTCAGATGTAGAAGCACGGGAAGAATAATTTCAAGTTTTCCTTGTCAGCTTTTTTTTTTGCAAGAATTCCTTCAAGGGAAGAGTCATCAAGATGACAGCTGCTGATTTCTCAAGATTTTCTGCACTAAACAAGGCAGACATTCATACTTTTGTAACTTTGTGTTGAAATAATTGGCAGATTTATCTGTCAAAAGAAACTTGTGTTTTATGGTGGAATGGGAGCCTTGGAGCAATCCTGCTGTAACTGTGGGGATGACAAAAGTCACCACCACCAGATAAGACATTTGCCTTAGATTCTATTTCAGTGTTAGGGCTCTTTGCCTCAGTGGTGTGCATTGTAGAGGAGTCAGTAATGTTATCCACTTTGAATCACTGAAGGCAGCTCAGACACCACATATTTGGTGAGAACTGAGATGTCATTTAGCAATGGCACTACATGTGTCCTGGTATGACACTGCTTACTATATTAATTTTTTTTTTTTTTTAACTGCGTGCAGACACTAGGGAATTATCTCTGTTCATTTCTTAAGACACAGAGCAGCTCATTTCAATAAATTAATGAAGGATAAAATTGCTTGTGCTTATTAATTCTGTGTGCAACTCTTACATGGTCAAAGAATTAATGAAAATCTCCAGTACAATAGAAGGATTACCTGTCATTGCAAGGAGGTTTGCTGTAAATATATATTCAATACATCATAGCAAAAGATGTTAGAAGCTGATGCTTCCACAGTTTAGGGCAAGTGATGTATTTTAGAAAGGCTGAATAGAAGTCACGCTCCTCTCTCCTGGTTTTGTTGGGACAAATATGGGCTGCAGGCCCTTAGTCAGTTTTGAATCATCAGGGACAATTGACCTAATTTGGCTGCAGGTGTATCCCATACCATAAATGTCACAGTCAGTGTAAAGGGGGAAGTTTTATGAGGAGAGGGGAGCTTTCTGCTGAGAGCCTCCTTTTTGGTTTCCTCTTCACCCTTTTCCTATTGCTTTCGAGGACTGCTTTCTTGTTTAGCATGACTGTTTAGCCTTCACTGAGCTGAGTATGACTTTATATACTTTACAAAAGTATCAGGTGGTATCAGCTTTATATACTCTAGTATCAGTTTTATATACTTTATCAAAGTATCAGTTGGTATCAGTTTTATTGTTTCATTAAATCTGCTTTCATTTCAACCTTTGGGTCTTTGCATTTTCCTAATCACCCTTCTCAGCTCAGGAAGGGTCACTGGGCGATAAAGCCACTGCTGTAGTCTATCCCCAGATATGGGCTAAATGTAGACATCTCCTTAGGCCAGCTACCCCAGGAGCTGCTGGATTCATGCCTAGCACTGACACTGCGAAAGCCATTCCCTTTAATATCTGGGGTTGTTAGGATTGCAACTACATGTGATTCAGATAACCAGCCTAGAATAAATTAAGCTGTATTTGCCTTGTATCACAATGATGCAGTTTGCTGTTATTTTGTAGTAGAAATAATTGATCCACTTATCACTGTAGAAGCAGAAAAAATGTGGTGTACATATGAAGACAGTCAAAAGTGCCTTGGAATATATTTGTCTTAACGTGCATTACTGATGGGGGAACTTGTAACAAACCAAGCCCTGAGGTAATGAGTTGTCTGGGAGGTGTGTTTGTTTGTTGTTTTTTTGTTTTGTTTTGTTTTGTTTTGTTTTTAATCCTATTTACCAGGCAGAGCATACTATCAAATTTGGTAGTTATATTTTTTTTCTCTTTTAAATTTCTGGATGGAAGAAGTGGAGCCCTAAGATAGAGAGATCATGTTTGGGCAGAAACTTTGTATCTCAGAGGGCTCCAGGACAAATGCATCCACGGTTTAACTACTTTGAATGGATGCAAATCACAACAGATGCTAGCTGTTCTATTTTGGGGGGAAGGTTTTACGTTTTAGCATGCTAAAAGCAAGGGCATCTTTTAAATACAGGAATAAAGACATTGTTGGCCTAATTCAGATATGCTCTTTATTTTAATGGGTTCTGACAGACTTCAGTGACTGTGTAACGACAAGGAATGAGAAAAACTGAAAGTTAATGGAACTGGGTGACTAAGGGGGATCCAGGAGTATCCCTCAAACCTCATTTCCCTGGGTCACATGTTCACATGCAGTCACCTTTTCGTGTGAAAGGATGCTTGGGGGCCTTTTTTAACTCCTTGATCAAACATACAATCATGAGTCTGGCTGTTGGAAGAGAAATCACAGCTGCCTGTTGGTAGAGAAATCATGTTTTAATAGTTAAACGAACATGATGTCCCTTCTAAGTCACCAAATTAATTGAAAAGTTGTGTTTCCAAGTGGATTAGCCCCTGAATTTTCTTCAGTCTTCCCTTTATTTGCAAGTTTACATCTCCATGCAGGGAATGAATTTGGATGGACTAATCTACTCAGAAATTAATCTGTGTTAATCTAACTGCATACCCATTTACAAGTCTTTGTAAAGAAGCAGGAAGGACACTTTTTTCAATTCACTGCCTAGAACAAAAAAAGGGCTTGTATTAAGTTTTGAGCAAAATTGTGTCCATCAGTGCAGGAATGTGGCTGTGTATCCTTACTTTTTCTCTTCAATATTAGTGCAATTGCTTGTTCCAGGGTGCAAGAGAAGACTGGAGTGGCTTTTCATAGCTAGTGTTTGCAGCTTCAAAAAGTTATCCACATGGTTGTCCACATGGATCCATGAAGCATCCCTTGCTGGTAGTCTCAACGAGAAGAATTTGCAGGATCCCTGACTCAGGATTCAAAGCACTGGCCCCATGGATTAGAAGGGTGAATTCAAGAGATTAATTGTAGTTAAAAGCACAGTTGTTTCAGTTCTCAAAGAAACTGAATGGGATAGCAGGCAAAATTAGTATCTTCTCTTGCCCTGGTAAAATACATGGTGCACCTATACAAGTGTGTTTTGCCTAATGCAATAGACTTCTCCCACTGCTGACCACTATCTTCTAAAATTATTACCCTGTACTTCAGAGGTGAGATCTGCTAAGGCCTATGAGCTCCTTTTCTGGGCCTACGACTTTCATCCCACCCTGTAACACCAGGAAGTTGAATGTTTTCACTGGAGGTGGGAAGTCCCCAACATACACCCACCGTGCAGGGAATGCTGGTCTTTGGCAACGTTTGCAGCAGGTTCCACAATAAAAGTACCTTCCTAGTATTTCCAGCTGTTGTCTTGGACATGACACTGCCACTTTGAAATAGTCACTCCCAGGTAGCCTTTTGACTCACAGAGCTGTCACACTGAAGCTGTCTTAGACCTTGACTAGGAGTTTCATTGGCGTTTTCCAAAGACGCAGATTCCCATTGCAGAAGAAAGGAAATGTGAAATAAGTGTTTGTCCTGTGCTAGCAGGAGCTTAAGATAGCAGTAAGATTGTGTGGGAGACACACTATGTAGACACCTCAAAAAACTATATTGGTGTATTCTCCTTTGACTTACCAGAAACATGTCTGGGGTATTTAGCCGTTGTAAGTCTTCCAGCACAGCTGTAAATAGCATCTCCACATCACAGATGCACAGACTGTATTTTCTAGTTAAATGTACATCCTGTTTTGGTGTGGAAGGGTGTCCCTCCATACAGATCCTTGGAGCCAAAGCCAGATAGATACTCAATAGGTGAATTAAATCAAACGTTTTCATTTGTGCAATATGAAGTAAAACCAAAGAACCCAAATCCCAGATATCTGACAGTTCTGGATGGGCACACTAAGATCCATATAAAGTGACTGTTAAAAAATAATGACTTATAATCAATGACCAGTATAGAATGACTGTGTCCATCTCACAGCACTGTTTTTAACACAAAGTCAAAGCAAAAGCATTGAGAGCAACACTCTTCTAAAGCCATGTACATCTTTATTCTCCACCCAGGCCAGCAAGGATGGAAAAAGGGAATGCAATTAAAAATAACAATCTGCAAAGACACACTGTCTTTACTTAAAAAAAATTCCAAAACATCCAGACTAGAGCAGCCAAAAACACATTCAGCAATCAGAATAACTGGAATTCCCTGCAGTTTGACAATGGCACATAAGCAGAAAGTACTTTTGAGTGTCTGAAAGCAAGGGCGTAACAAGACAAAAAAAATGTGCTTTACTTCTATTACAACAATTGATAACTATTATGTATTTTTGCAGCAAGCAAACTGCTCCAAGGGATAACAGACAAGAGAGAAAGCTATCCAGAATTGTTTTGTGAAAAGTTTGAATAAAACTTTTACAAATAGCACCAGAACTAACCCCAAGCTTAAACCAGCACCCACCAAAATCAGTGGCGTAACAGCCTGACAGTAGGAGCAGAGGCAAGCTTGGTTAAATATAAAGAAGTAGAAACCACACAATGGATTGCTCCCGTAAATCCCCCCAAAGGTGGCCTCCAAACCCAGAAGCATAGCTGCCACGGCAGAGGGAGGATACTCTGACTTCTCTGATGCCTCCTTTCTGTCTGCGTAGCACTAAGCAGCACAGATTAAGTTTTGTCTCTACTCTGACAGGCTGCTTGCAGTCCTGAAAGCAAATCCTGCAGCTCAGCAGACATTTCACATAGCTGTATTCTGTAATGAGCTAGTATTTATCATTCAAGCCCTCTGCGAGCTGAAGGCTCATTGTGTGACTGACCCCAGCCTATCAGACGATCAGCCTTGAACAGCTGCTCCGTAGCAGTGACAGCTGAATTGGGTTTCCTCCCTCTGCAGCAATGCACACTTGCCAGCCATCCTTCCCCAAAAGCCACTTGTTTGCTGCATGTTGGGGCCAAGATATACAATCCACTCCTTTCACGCCAGCAGTGTCCCTCTAGGCAAAGCGTGAGAACGCTTGCCAGCAGGCCTTCCTTCCCATTAATGCTCGTTAAGCATCACATCTTCCCACCCTCCAGCCATGTGGGAGCCTCTGATTTCCATGTAGAGGAGTATTAAGCAGAATGGCTGTGCTTGGTAACTACAGACTGCCAGCACTGGCATGACTCCCTCAGCTTCTCCATTAATCCAGAAGCATATCAAGTTCTGTAATTGAAATGGCCCCGTGAAAGGCATTTCACTGCTTATACTGGTACCAGGCATATTTCAGGCTTTTTGCACCTCAGTTTATTACCTGCCACTACCTCACAGGTTGGGGTATATTTTACTTGCATTTGTTTGTTTGTTTTCCTGGAAGTTTATCATTATCTTTAAAGTCATAGTAAAAATTGAAAGCTGAGCACCAGGAAACGGCAAATACAGCCTGGCTGTAACTGTGCTGAGGGAGCACCTCTGCTTTGTCAGTGAAGTCTGGGGCCATACCTGCTCTTGATATTTGACTTGTACACTAACTCAAACTGCAATTTCTCAAGTCAGCACTAAGAGGCTGCTTTGGCTGGACATCCAAGAAGGAGACAGACCAAGGATGCTGTAGGGACTTTACTTTTCTCAATGTCAGGCCTAGAGGGTCAGATGGATTTGTTTATGTATCACTGGTTCAGAGATGTCCTAAGCAGGTCAGGGTAGTCTTGAGCTCATCCTTAAAATGCAGCACAAAGCAGTAGTTCCTGTGAAATCCAGCTTCTGAATTCTTCTCTTTTCTACCCTAAAATTAGAGCAGCTCCCCCTCTGGTAGGGAGACTAGGGAAGTGAAACACTAATACAGAGATGTGTGACTGTGCAGCCTGACTGACTGCACGCTACATATTATCTACCCACAGCATGCAAATAAGGGACTCCTCCGGGTTGGGGCTGAGCCAGACTTTATAGCAGCATCAGCTGAATTAGTAGGGCACTCAGAAAATTAATCATGTTTCAGACATGTAACTTAGCCCATATTAGAGCTTGTTATACCTCTCTTTTATTTTCCTTATGTCCTCCTTAGGCCAAAACCCCAAAGTCAATCCAGAGAAGGAACTTTTCTGCTAATAACTTTTTAAAAGAGACAATTAAAATTTCTCCAGTCTACAGTGGCCACCTCAGCCTGGTCTGGGAGCCCACTAAGATGCCAAAAGGAGGGAAACCAATTATGAAAATGAGACATGAGGGGAGTAGGATGTATAATCCATTGCTCTTCCATATAATTAACCAAAAAGTGTGTGTAACACAGATTTCCAGAGATGAGGCACTAGTGGATTTTGCACTGGCACTAACAGATAGGGCCAGGGATGCCCCAGTTCTCAAAGGGAAGGTTCAGTAGCCCTTCTGTGAGTGCAACTTGAAAACCAGAAAGAGTGAGACTTTCCATCCCAAGCATCTTCAGCTCCACCTCCCTAAATACAAGTGCTGCTGGTCTACACCTGCATTGCAGTGACATGCAAAGAGAACATCCTTACCCAGAGCATGTGTTTCTTTCTTACAATGCAACTGTTTGCACTACACACTGGGTACAATTTCCATAGCCCATTTCTTCCTTTGCAGATATGTCCTTAGCACCTATCTGTGCACTTACAGTCACCTGGGGGCGTTTGGTCACAGGCCTGTCAGGTCTCCATGCACCACATTACAGAGCAAGACTTAGTCTTCCATCATGTGATATAGGGCTATGCTGCCCTCTCCCAGTGAAAGGCTGTGCACAGCTCTTCCAGTGGTCTGTCAAACTCTGACAGCGTCTAAGCAGATAGACTGTAGAAGGACTGGAAATGGACCCTTTCTAGGGAAACTAAAGGAACATCACACATACTGGAATTTAGCTTTCACCTCTGAATGGGTTCCTGTCTCCTGATGTGCATTCCCTGAAAAGGGACTTCTTTTTGCTGGGTCAGTGTGTCACTGCTATGTCTTACTCCTAAAAAGTAAAGTCTAACTTTACAGAGTGGACTGTATCTCTGCACTCCGCAAACAGGCTGAGCCCCACCCACAGACCTGGATTTTCTCACTATTCCCAGAAGTTGTAATTAGGTAAAACAGATGACAAGACCTTGGAGAACCATGCACTTCCCTACCCAGACCACATGAAGCTAGCACACTTGCATTCTGTGACATTTAAAGAGCACTCCCAGCCCAATATTTTATTCATTAAGTTAGTGTTTAAATATATATTTATATAGATTAGAAAAAAAATCAACATGTTACTTTCTAGGTGAAAACCACTCGCATATGACCAAAATAGTTAGCCCGGACAAAGGCTCAGACTGCTGAGGTCTCCATGCCCTGTGCAGAGCTCTTGCCAGAGAGACTACCTGAGATATTGTCAGAATCCAGCAGCTCAACAATACTGTATGGAGAACAGTCTTCCAAACCCAGCTTGCTACAAAGCCAACCACAGAAGCCTTTCTCCATATCCCTGACAGCACGCCACCAGTACCCAAAAGACCATGCCACTTGGACCACAGCTGAGTACAGGCCTAGGGAAAAAGACACAACCATAATTATAAAGGGGTAGAAGATGATCAAAAAAGGACAACAGGTGATTTTGTGCCAGAAGGTCCTCTCTTCATTGTACACCAAGAAGATGTTGTACCATGTAATGGTTCCATAGTAGAACGAAACCACAAAGGACACTACAAAAATGATGGGGAGGCAGATGATGGTCCAGAGGACGATGTGGGGTCCTCTGTCCAGCCCAATATTACAATTCTTCTTTTTCTCAGGTATGTCCTCTTTAGGAGGCTCTTTTGACTTAGCCAGCTCCTGCAGCTCTTTGTCTGTTAGCGTGACATGGATATCCACCATCTGACCCTTCTTCTTTCCCCTGGTGATTGTTCCAGTCAAGGTGACGTATCGGCTGTCTAAAGGCATATTCCAGACACCTACAAACACAAATAAACTCATCTACATTAGATTTATTTTCTTATGGAGTATTTTGTGTAAATCCCCAAAGATAATTAGACAGTGCATATGGAGTTATATTAAATTTTAAAAAGGGGGACTGCAAAAAGCAATGCAGTATTAAGAATTATCACAGAAGAAAATGGAAGAGCTAACAAAGTTGAAGACAGGAATTCCAGACAGCAAAAATCGCAGAAGAGAAGATGACAGCACCTGCACTAGGGACAGTGTGTGAAGGGAAAGTGCTGCAGGAGTTACTGTGAAAGAGATGAGACAGAGTAACACAATCAAGCATGGTATGCCTGTTTTCTCTGGTATCCTCATAATAGTATTCCTGAATTAGAGAAATAAGACTAAGACTCTTGTTCTGGAATAAACACAACCACACATGGAATTATACTTGAAATGCTTCACTTTGCATTTGCACTGCATCTCAGTCTAAACTAATTTTCAAAGTTTAGAAAAAAAACATAAACTCTCATAGAATTATATTTGCATTGTAAGGGATCAACAAAGGCATCAAACAGGAAAGTGTTGGATTGTGTATTAGTCATGAACAGACTGCCTTAGGATCCAAGTGGTTTAGGATGATTGCTGCATCAGTGGTGGCCATAAATTCTTCTGTGGGGCTGAAATACTCTTCTTCCTGGTCTTATTTCTAACTAGGTTGAAAGAAGGTCTTTAGAAACTTTTAAAAGAAGGCTGAGAAGTTTGGAGTGGCTCACAAAAAATAGGAAGGTAGCAGATGATCCATGAGGATAGGGGTTGGACTCATGGGGGGGTCTAGTGTGGCTAATCGACCAGGAGCATGCATTCACATTTAAGCACCCCTCAGTCTGCACTGCAGACTCACAAGAGGATGAGCCACAGGTCCTGCCTCCCACACTTCTTCCCTGTAAGTGTATCCAGGACAAACATTAGAAGTGAAAGTGGCTCCAAGATGCCCCACAATGAACTTGACCAATAATCCCTCTTAAGGAGGAAGCTGTGCTGAGAATATGCAAACAGAAGGCAAGAGCAAAGCCTAGATAACGAGTAAAACTCCCTTTCACAGGTACAGCCATTAAATCCATCTGCTTCCATCCTCTCACTTAACAGGCAGTTTTCTAGGCACGGGCAGGGGCTTGATCACAGCAGTACTGGCTTCAGTTTCTGGATCAACCCCAACCATCACATACATTTAAACGCAAAAATATGATGACAACCAATCTCTGCAAAGAACTGCAGAAGACACCTCAAATTGGCCTGCAGTGCTTTCCTGTATGAACTCAAGCTCTTAATTCCTGCAGCTTTGGACAGGATCAAGTCCAGAGTCACTTCCATTTCACCTTAGTGTATACTGGCATCAAAAGAAGGTTATAGAAAGTAGATGTTCCCAGGAATACATACCATCTGCCATGGACTGACTCAGGAACTTGGAGCCTTCCTCAGAGTTCTTCTCCCCTCCTTCTTCATCTGCCTGTTCCTCTTCCACCTTATTCTCATTCTCTGACCGATACACAATTATTGACTCGGGACGGGACTCTTTCTTCTTCTTTTTCCTCCGGTCCATAGTGGCTTCCCCATCAAAGGTGACAGTGGTTCCCACAGCCCTTCTCATGGAGCCATGGTGAGGGCTCTGGCTTCCAGATTTGCTCTCTTTCTGCACTGTCTCCTCCATCTCACTGCTGTTTTCAAGCATGTCACTTGGCATCTTGCAACACTTGTTTCCAGTCTAATAGATCCTGCACTTAGAAGTCATTGATTAGACAATGGTCTAACGCATGGATGCTTTGTTTGGTAAGATGTCCCACTGCTGACATCGAATCTGTGCACTCCATTCCCAGCCTAAAATGAGAGACAAACAGAAGAATATTCCCAGAATTTTCCTATAAAGCCTTACTTCCACCTGGTTTACATGTCACCTGAAGATCCTTATTACTGTCACAAACATCAATTTTATTACACGGATACATGTTTTGTAATATCAACTAATCCTGTTTCTCAGGTTCCAATTTTAAACGTAACAAACCAAAGCTACTGGAAAAGGAAAGACTATTAACATTTATAAGAAGAGATTAAACAAGTGCAGCTTACTGGGTGAATTTAACATTCCTCTGCAATGCTGAAAGCAAACAGAAGACAATAATTTTGACCCACAAGTGCAGGAATGCAGAGATGAAGCCACAGGTGAAAAAGAAGTTGTCTGATGTAAGGGCTGGCCCAGGTTAGAGACAACTGCAGCAGGAACACTGCATTACAAAACCTGCCAGCCTTTCTCATTTTGAGTGTCTTCTGATTCAATGCCCATTGCAAGAGTATTACAAAAATTAATCAAATTATGTCAGAATTAATGATGTTTCATACATCACCAATTTAGCATTATGTAGTGCCATCAAACCTTAAAAATACAGCTCAATTATAATTACAGTGACTTCAAGAGGGAACTGGAAACCACAGCAAAGTCTTCTGATAGTGCAGGGGGAAAAGAATCAAATCTTCACAAACCTTTTTAGCATCTATAAGGACTCATTTTTTTACTCTTCATTACAAAAAAAAAAACCAAACCAGCAATATCAAGTCACCCTGTTACTTATGGGATGGCTGCCTAAGTGAAAAAAAAACCATATAATTAAACATGCATAAAGGCAGATAAATCCTGCTCCATGAACACAGAAGACACAGGATTAATGGTTCTCAGATTTCCCAACATTTAAGATACTGACTGTGCCAAGTATTCACCAAGTATTCAGGTACTGATATGAATACACTGAATAATGTTTTAACAGCTCCGAAGAGCTCTATTGAACATTTACATTAACGTTTATATTTAAAAGAATATACATGACCAATAATTAATCTTCTACCTAGTATATGAGTCATCTCTTTGACAGGAAACTCAGAAACATAATTTATAGCCCACACAATACTAGGGAAGTTGTTTTACTTGAACAGATGCTAGAAAAAAGTTGAGCATTTTTAGACTTGGCAGCATATTCCTGGTCTTCCCACAGATGTAAAATGTTGCTCATTTGTTTTGAAATTTTGTTCCAGAGCTTTACATCAACTATTTATGCCTCATACATTCACACACACTCCCCAACTATTTATGCCTCACACACACACACATCAATTATTTATACCTCATACATTCACACACACACACACATCAACTATTTCTGCCTCAAACACATACACATAACTGTTTCTGCCTCATACATTCACACCTCCCCACACCCCACACCCCCATTCCCTGTTAATTGCATCAGTTTAACACCTAAGTCTGTGGCCAGTTGGCTCTATGCAGCTTTGAAGAACTCAGGAATTATTATGTTTTGCATTATAGAAAACAAATCTTCCTGGTTATCAGAAGACACATAAAAAGGAATTTAAAAAGTCAAGATTTGGCATACTGCAGAAGCTGGACTACTTCTAAATCACTGGGCAGGGAAAATCTTGGCTAGTTCTGCAGCATGACTGGAAACAGACTGTTTAGATTGCCATCTCGGTTTACACCTGCCTTGCAAAAAGTTATGCCTAAATTGCAGGCATACTGGGAAACAGCTCTATAAAATATTGTATTTACAGCAAATACTCTCCCCTCGCTGCAGTGCCAAGTTTTAACACTTTAGAACTATCTAGAAGCAAGTTCATTTAAATATTCCATTGTTGATCAGGGAAAACAATAATGAAAAAGGACAGTAAGGATGTATATACCCTAGTGTGATGTACCAAGCAGGTGTGGAAATTGTTCAAGCTTGTGCAGTATCCTCCCACTCCAAAGTCCAACATCAACAGAGAATGTAGGAAAGCATTTCATCACCTCCACCTCCCCAAAAAAGGTCTCATAAAGGAGCTAATGAGAAACAGTTTGTCAATGTAGTTCTTGTACTTCTGCCTGAGGAACGTGCCCTTTGTATCTGTTTGGAAGCAGCCATTTTCTGCATCATCTGTTTTCCACGTGCCATAAAATAAAACAATGAGACATGCAAGAAAATTAACAGTGAAATGCAATGCTTTGCTTTCCACTTCCTCCTTTTAACTCCAAAGCCAAGTACTCACTGACTTCAAAGATAGCAAGCTCTAGCTCTTAATGTGTTAACATTGGCAGAGCTCTGAGGTCTCTTCACATCCACTGGAATTCATGTAAGCTTTCACTCAGTGTTTTTTGGGGCACCCTTCTGCCATCTGGTCTAGATCTTCTGTAAAAAACACTTCAAACCACCACCATCAGCCCCACATTCTCTGTGTTGGTGAATCAAACAAGTTCACACTCCAGTCCCATTTTTCCTGAGAATATTTCCTCTGTAGTTGTGAACAAAAAAAATGGCCTCTTGCAAAAATCACTGCAGTGTAACAATACTTATTTTTCCCTTTTCCTTTTTCTTTATGTCCTGTAAGATCAAGGCAGTTGTTTCTCAGCACTACACAGCTGTCGATAGCACCAACTCTCGGCCATACAAACCGAGATTTTCATCCCTTCAGCAGCTTGCAGTGGAGCTGAAACATGACAATTGCTGCTCATCTCATATTAGTGATGTCTCCCACGTGGGAGCATGGAGGCAGACAGAAATCTAATAACTGTCCATGGGAGGGAAAGCAAAGAAATGGTCACATTTCAGAGATAGCAGGGAGCAGTTTATTAGCCAAACAAATTTTTTATTAATCTCTGTGTGAAAACAGATGGAGAACCCTGGGGAGGCGGCTCTGTGGAAACACTCTGTAGAGGAATTTTTAGAAGCACGGTCTTCTGTTACTATGCAGGAAAGCTACTGCTGCTTATGCTTCCCATGACAGCCTTAGTCTTTGACACAGCGCAGGAGCCTAAAAGCTTGGCCTTTGAGGTCAAAGGACGTTTTTTCCATTGATTTTCAGAGCTTGATCCTGCTGCTAACAGAAGAAAAATTATCTGATTTGAATGCAGACAGGAAGGAAGAGCCTTCCCACAAGCTAATAAAATCCTTGATCTTAAATCCATGCACAAGTAACCTTTTTATGGCTGCGCAGAGCAGACATGAGAGGAGAAAATGTAGACACTAAGCAGTGAGAAGCATCAATTTTTATTTTCATGGTCACATAAAATGTACAACACTTAAGAAGAACTGGCACTGTCTTCATTCACATCATGCAGAGGTTATCTGCAGAAACAAAAAAACAATCTGTGTTTTAGAAGCACTGTGAGTTACCCAGGATGGGGAAGAGATAAGGGTGAAATTTACTCCAGTGACACACCTTGAAAGATGATTCATTCAATGATTCAGTGAGTCTCTTTTGCCTGCTCCTTTTGCTTCATAGCCTCCCAAACCCTTCTCCACCCAACCCTGCCTCTGATTTTGTGCATATTTCTGAGGATGTACACTGCCCTAAGGATTATTTCCAATCCCTAGTATTTTTAAAGGCGTTATCTGCTGGCAGATTGTACATGTGAAAATAGATTACATCAGATGGACTCAGCCAGTCACCAGTCATGTTATGACAAAGTGCACTGGTCTAATGCAGAACATGTAGCCTCAGACTCTACAAAAATGTGGCACTGCCTATGTAAGAAAGCACACTTACTTTAGACATTATGCTGAGAGAGGGCTGAACAGTAGAGCCCCGTCAACAGCTCTGGATCTCTTTTAATTATCTAAATGACTCCTCATGATCTTTCACATATGCATCCTCACCATACCCTGCTGAAGCAGGGGACAACATCTGTCCCTCTTTGATGGTGAAATAGCTTGAACTAGGTTGCAGTTACTTGAATCTAGCAAATAATCAAGGCTGTGACAAATGACATGTTAGAAGGGAAGGAAAGGCAAGAACAGCCCTTCCTTATCAGTACTTGTGTCTGTGCAAGATTGCAGCGAGCTTGACAGAATTACCTCACTGAAAATAATCCTTTTGCATTTTAAAAGAATTTGAAAAGGTTATTTTCAGGTAGATGGATTCCCTCATCAGGCAGCTACTCAAAGAGGAAAGAAAGTATGGAAAAGGGAGAAAAAACTACCCCTCATGGCAGTGACCCATTGTAAGGCTGCATTAAATGTCTGCATAACAATAGCAAGAGGCACAAGGGCAAACATCTCCCTATGCCAATCCCCAGCAAGGTAGGACAAAGCAAACAGCAAAGCTCACAGACCATGTCTTTATTTCTCTGCTTAATCCACAAGCTTCAAAGCACTTTCATGTCTTCATGAGTCAAGAAAAATGACCATGATTTCAGTGTGTATTTCAGCAGACCTAAGGCTGGACTGTCAAAAGCACAGAATGGTGCTGAGCACCAGAGATAACACAGTAAGGTGCTTTATGACACCAAAAGCATAATGGGTGTTCGCTAATGGAGTTCCCCTGCCCTATGCCCTCCAGAGCACGGGGTGCTAAAAGCAGAGAGGGGAGTGGGCAAGTAACATAACCTCTGCAGACAAGCACCAATAGACACAAGCTTGCCCATTCTTTCCCAGGTTATCACTGCCAGACAGCTCCTGTCTGTCAGCAGGTGGCATTAATTCCAGTGCTGCCCAACACTGCTGAGCAGCTTCTGGACCAATCCTGCTGGCACTATGAGCCAGACCTGCATCAGCCACCACAAGTTAACTGTCACTTCGACTGGAGCTGCAGCAAGTCCAGGCTTTGTCAGGTGTGGATTTAGGGCACACTTGCTCACAGTGCCATGCTGACTGGCTCAGGCCCCTTGCTCTCCCTTATGTCCTTCAGTGAGACACCCAAATGCCTGCTGACAGTCTTCTGCAAATACAGCCAAATCAANAAATATTACTGAATTGTTTCTGGATGACATTTTCCAAGGATGTTTTAAAAAGTCAAGGACATTTTACAAAGTATCTATTTTATGAATCAGTTACATAACTTTTCCAAATGCCAGAGAGTAATAACTGCTGTGTAGATCACTATTACTGAAAATTGGAAAACAGCATACAAGCAAACCTGCACATTTTTATTTTATACTAAATGAGGTGCCTAATCGATTTTCTGGCATACCAACCTTTTCAGATTCTCCAAACTGTGCAGGTCTACAGTTTTTTAGAACAAAAGCCTGCAGTTCTGTTTCTCCCTTGTCTGTGAACTTCTTTGTCCAGACTGCTAAAAGAAAGAATTTGGACAAGGGACTCAAAAGCTTTCCACTGCCTCCACAGGGATGAGATCTGTTTCTTTATGTTTGTTACACTATGCTGAGAATGTCAATGAATGGCATGTGCACACCAACCTTTAAAGAGACCTAAGGTTTTAAAAGAAGAATGGCTTGGAAATGCAGATTGGTTTGAAATCTTCAAAGCTAAGTAAGTCCCTAAATATTGTAGGAAGAAAAATCTCCATGATAAAGTAGAGAGATGCTTCCCCCTCCTTGCTCTATCCCTCTCTTCTGCATTTGCCAAAACAGGCCACCTTGCACTTTGAAACAGCAGGTACCTATTGAAATTCTTACTCTATCCTCCATGTCACTGATGGATTATACTCTACCACAGGAATAGCCAAATGAAGTCAGTCTGAACAACTTGAGCCCAGCAAAGTGCCCCCAAAGCCACGCCCTTAGGCTGGAATCAAATGCAGTATTTATTTTTATTGGTAGAATAGTTGACTAATCCTTAGTTTGGATGCTTGATATTAAGGATGCATTAGGAGCTTGCTCCATACATCCAGCTGGTGTTATACCTACTCTAGGCATTCAAGCAGATACCTAGGAGAGAGTAACAACGGGGTAGGCACGTAGTACGTGAAAAGAAGAGTTTTGAGACCACTCACCTCCCTTTCCAGAAGGCATGGAAAACATTTACACACTGTATACCCACACACAAGTAAATACTGGGAGTGCTGTCTAAAGGCTGCAGAGCCATGAAGTGCTGTGTGTGAATCACTTGTACTCATACAAGATACTCCAGCCCTGGTTTGCTAGAGACCAAGCTAGAAGGTGTTTATTTCAGTGAAGGACTACAAGACCTTAACTTCCTTTCCTGTAGAAACCATGCAGTGCTCTCACCATGTTTTACTGCATGCTGAACTCTACCCTGATCTTTATAGTAACTGAAGACTATGACCATGTATTGGCATTTCAAGCTCTTTTTCCTTCTCTTCCTACTCAGAAGATCCCTGTCTCCTTTCCTGCCCTGCTCTGTGCTGAGAAGATCAAGCACCCCAATGTTTTACTCAGACAAAATGAGGAGAGACCACATAGAAATAACCACAACTGGGGAGCAGCAAGTTGCATCCATGCAGCCAAATGGAAAACACAGTGAATTCTAAATCCAGTCTGGAAAGGATTATCTGAAAAACAAAACCATCAAATTACATCCTATGGTTCTTATATAGGCAAGATATGCAGAGGCTTCAGTGCAGAGCTTTCTCTGAGTTACACCCAACTACAGCCCAGGAGCTGCTGAAGAGGGAACCTGCGCAGCCAGAACTGGAAGATTCCCCTGGGAGTGATTCAGGACTGCTTAATACATTGCACAGTAAACATTATCTGAGATATTTAGACAGGATCTCCAGCAGCAGGAATTAGTTGGCTCAGGGGACTGCTGATTGGACGCAAGTGCAGATACAGATCCGTGATGCCAGGATATTAAAAATGCAGCACTTCCAATTGCAGACACGTTAATGGTTCAGTATCATTAGTATATTAGCAGGATGTGTGATTATTTAGAAAATCCGTGTGCCAGTTTCAAACTGTTTTGATGCTGATATTCTGCATCTTGCAAATTTACAAACTCTGAGTGGGTGTCTCTCTTCAGTATGTCTTGCATTTATTTTAATCACTGGAATGAAATTCCTAGGGAAAATGGTGAAAAGTAGTAAAATCCTGATCACCTCCTAATAAGACTGAAATCCTCTGAAGTTCCATTGAGAGTACTTCTCCACAGGAGAAGTCTCTAAAAAGATGAATCACCTAGAGCCTCACTATCAGCTGGGACTGACCAGGAATTGTACTGACATGGAAACCAGAAGCCACAGAACATAGTCTCTCACTTGCCATTGAGAGATGACAAAAAAAGAAACAGCACAGGAGAGAATGCACTCAGAAGGTTAAAGTAGCAGGGATTTCCAAAAAAGCGTTTTGTGACCACAGAAAGGTCCAGAGAGGAATGGAAACAGAAACTCAACACCAGTTTTCATCTGGGTTTGGCTCAGTTGAGGCACTTCTTGTAACAGGGGTGGGGAGGGAATGATTGTTGTTATACTTCATGCTGTTCAGTATTCCAGGAGAAGAAAGATAGGAACCTGGAGCATCTATGGCTCAGGGGTTCTGAGAAAGCGAAAGAAGAGACTGATGGAATGCAAGCCTGTTTTTTTTCTGAAAGTTAACTACCAAAAACTCTGTCAAAAATAATCTTTGACCTTTATGTTTTATTTCTGATACTGAGATACTTTTCATTAAATCTCATCTGCTCTCACCTCCATGTGAGACTGCTGGCCCCAGAGGTATCTCTCCCAGAGACTGGATCTCACAGAAGGTTCTATTTGCAGCCGTCTGTTTTCTCACATCAGGTTGGTATTTAACAACTCTTGAGACTTTCCTCTTTGCCAACACGGATTACAAGCTATGGGAGGGCAGAGACCCCCTGAAGGACAGCAGGATATAAGGAATTATTAAGGCAGGATTTTTCAAGCATGGCAGCATACTGGACTGGCAGATGTCATCTGATGAATAGCTGAGCCATAGGCTGGCAAGGCACAAAATCAGCTTTTGACAAAAGCAGACTTTTCTGAAAATGCAGAGTTTCCTATTCATCTCACCAAACTGAAGTAGTTCATTCAAAGCCAAGACAAAATCTGGGAGCTGTAAAAACAAGAAATCTAGATTTTCCTCTTCAGTCTATAAATAAAAAAGTAAGATGTTGAGGAATCATACATGCTAATCCCGTAACTCTGAATGAGTCGATAACTAGGAAAAAAACCAACCTAAACCCCAATTATAGACAAATTCCTTTTTCTAATTGTGTCATTCTGATTTTTGAATATATAATGTTTTAAGTGGTAGATATACCAAGGGAAAAAAAAATCAGATGGCTTTTAACTTAAAAAAAAAAAAGACAATGAAGACTCCAAGGGTTTAAAAATATTTATTTTTTTTCCAAATACAAGTTGACACATACTGAAAAGGAAAAAAAAAAACAGCTGTCTAATCAGATATTATTTTCTAACATAAAAAATTAAGAATTTGAACATTAAGCTTATCGAATAACATAAATACGTAAGAAGAAGCCTTCTGCTTACTGAATTTACCATTATGATTGAATGTAGTGACAAACCAAAATGTTTTAATGCTACCAGTAAAAAAAAAAAAAGAACATTCCTTTGTGAATAAGAAAATACAAGAGAAGATTAAAATTGGGTTTAGTTAACAAGATTTTTTTCCTTTTCAGTGTAAATAATTTTAAATTTCAACCACTGGAGTAAAATTGATTCACATAGAGGTACATTTTGGTTCTAAAGGCAATACACATAACAGTGAATAGAAGCCATTGCCTTGCTGAAAACATCTGTGAGCATGGGATGTTGCAGCTCTCCTCTTTGTGGACAGATTCCGTGCTAGTAGGGGCTGCCACCCATTGAATGCCAAGGAACTGATGTTTCCTTTTCTTGCTGCTTCACTTTATGCCTCTCTCTTTCTCTTCTCACCCATCACTCACAGAGTCTTAACTCGTGTTCAGCCCTGTATTTATGCCCTTTCTATGACTATTACGAAATTTAAAAAAAACAACACAGCCAAATGCAAACCCCTCATAAAAAAACCCAACAACAAAAATAAACAAACACCCGCCAAAAAAAAACACACCCAAGGAATTTATCCCAATAGGCAAGAAAAATAATTTGACATTGCTCTCTGGGAAGAACACTGAAATAAAGCAAGTCATTGGAGCAGAGAGGCCCAATGGATTTTCCTTGGTGGCCTGTAGGCTCAGTGAGGATAGCAAGCAGGTTGGAATATGAAGATCTAGTCCACTAGCACAGATGAGTGCTTCTCCCTCGGATTACTTAATGATTACTCTGATGTGACCTGCCTAAGATATGTAGGATAGCCAAAGACAGTTAATGGGGATCTGCCGAGCCTACAGACTGTGGAAGTTAATTAAGGGGGCTGCAAAAATTCTTTCACTGTCACCCATGGTGCTTCACATTTTCCCTCCAGAAAGTAATACAATTACCCAGCTGGAAGGCAGCTTTGTCTAATAGTTGCCTCACCAGCCTAAGTCACCATGCAGAAGTCCATTCCTGTATAGTCACTCTGCGGAATGAGTCTGGACATACCATTAACTTCTCCATGCCTTTCCTTCGCTACACTTACAGAGTGGTTTATACAACTTTCTTTGAGACATACAGCTTCAGAGTAAAGATGCTATCTTACCATGGTCTCTGATTTAAAGTATCAAACCTTGGAATATGTTTTGGGAAAAGAAAATAAATCCATTTAACAAATGAGAAAACCAAAACAGACTCAACGTTTCCCCCACGTTACTCGTATGTGTGTTTTTAAGATTTCTTTTTCTGTCTTCTCACATTGGCCATCTTCCCTAAGACAAAAATAATAGGACTAAATTGAGATATACTTCCAAACATCTATTCTGTTGGAAAAAAACCCAGAAGAGATGCCCAAAAAGGTACTGAACATACACACACAGGTTCTTGGGCACACCAGCACTGGTTAATATCACCTGCAATGGACAAAGATCTGTTATTTCACTGTGGGAAGCAAGGATAGAAAGGAAAATCAAGCTGACTGTCCTCTATGTCAAATGAATAATTAATCCTGACTTTATTGAGGGCAATTTTAAGGGGAAAAAGCTGCACCACAAAGGCACGTTAGCACAAATAGCCTGTGTAGGACATGGTAAATGGTATCACCACGGCTTTCACGACCTTTTCCCGACAAAGTCCATGCCTGCGGAGAGGCTTCCGCATCCGCGGGTCCCTGGCGTGAGACCATCAGTAGCTTTTCCTGCTATTTATGGCACCTTTAGACCATTACACTTACTTCTCCTGACTGGGGCTCCACGCCCCGTGCTCTTGAGGGCATCTCTCCGCGCCGCTGTGGAAGGTGACCCGAAATGGTACAGAAATATAGGAAAATCCCTCCCTCTATAGCAGACGAGACCACGGATGTGGGCTAGGTGGGTTGCTGCGAGGCTGCAGCAGGCAGAGGCGACCTCGAGGACGCTACCTGAGGAACCGATCCCTCGTAAGCAGCCAACAGTCCCTCCACCGCGGGGACTGACCCGGGTATTACCGAGCCGTGGATAACCGCCCCGCTTACCTGCCTGCCGCCCGCGGGGCCCCGGTGCCACGCTGCGCCGTGCCGCAGGACGCAGAAGCGACCCAGCTCTCCGGGATCCCGGGCACCGCCGGCACCGCTCCGCCACCAGCCGCTCGCCGTCGCCGGCGCTCGGGCGGGCGGGGCTCGCGTCACGTGGCAGCCGCCGTTGTGTAAGGCGGGGGGGGAAAGATGGCGGCGACGCGTGGGCTGCTGGCGGCGGAGCTGTTCCGCGGGCGGGTGGCAATCGTTACCGGCGGCGGCACCGGCATCGGCAAGGCCATCGCCGCCGACCTGCTGGCCCTAGGTGGGCGTGGAGTGGAGCTCTGCAAGGAGCCTCAGTGGGATAATGGGGCAGGGTGGGGGGCGGTGGAGCAGTGCCCGGCGTGAGGCGGGGAATGGACTTTGAGGCGGCGACTCAGTGAGCGCTAGGGGGATTATGGTGCGTTTTGGGGGGTTAGGCAGGGCTCGAGGTGTCTGGTGAGAGGGTTTCGTGGATGGGATGTTTTGACAGGAGTCTGAATACCGAGGAGAACGGAGTGAGCTGGATGTGAGGTAGCCTTTTGACCCATTGACGCTTAGAAGATGTGCTATTTTAACTACAGGCGTCAAAGTGAGGTTATACTAAGCCCAAACCTTTTCTTCCGTACTCCCTTTTAAGTGAATTTCAGTCGTTTAGTCGAATTTAGGTTTTATGTGGTTGTTGCACTGGGTCTTACAGGGTAGTATGGTTTTGAACAGCTGCACACAGAGGAGGCTTTAGAGAAGTGATGCTTCTCTCGCAGTGCTTGTGACAGAAATACCCTCAAGTTAAAGCCTCTCTCGTCACTCTGCTTTGTGAGTTTTCTTTCCATGCTGATTGCAGAAAAGCAGTGTAACCTGGAGTGAAAGGTAGTTTTCTGGGTCATCTGTATTGCAACACAGGGATCTGCAGGTTTCAACACAGGGATCACCATCCTCAGACTGGTTTCAGATACCGCTTATTAACACGATTGCATCCATTGTCTTCAAAACACCAGCACTGGCTTTAGGTCTCGCGGTTACACACCCCCTGTGGTTTGCACTATTGAAATGTGCACCGCACCATTTCACTGCCTGGTAAAAACCTTGCTTTGTTAAGGCTGCTGGGAGACATTTCTGCCTGTCTGGCCTTTGTTGCCCCAGCCTTTCACTTGCTCTGCGTCCTGAGGGCTGCTTGCGCTGCCTTTACTGGGAAGCTAAGCATTTTTTAAAGGTGTACTTACGTGCTGCCTTAAAGATGTGCTTTTTAAGCATCATCACACTGTTTGTTGATGTTACTTGATTGTCTTAAAATTGTACTTAATTTGACCTGCATCATTTTTCCAATAAAACTGCAAATAACAAAAGTATATGTCCGTAACATCCTAATCAACCAAACAAACGAACAGCACCCAACGCTGGAGATTGCTACGAGGCACATGTGAGAAAAGTCTGAGTAACCTTTACCTGCAGACTTCCTTGCCACTCCTGACAAAATGCCTGGAACTGTTTCCATGCATGACTTCCACTTTTGGCTGTGTTTTTTTCTGGAGGGGGCTGGCTTGACAGAGAATGCCTGTAGGAACAGTGACAAAATGCCAGTTGCAAAGGAACATTGTTTTTGTAACAAGCCCTTTTTGAAGCCTTCTGGACAGTTAAAAATTTTTCATCTGGAAACTTGTGCCCTTTTCATCCTGACCCTGTGAGGAAATGATGCGGTCGTTCTTTGTGAAGAAAAATAACTGAAGTAGTGTTAGTAGGTACCAAATATTCCTCACAGAGTTAGAATCTCCCCCCACCCCCAATCAGTGTATTTAGCAGAAGAGTGGTCTTTTACCAGACCTATTCCAATATCATTGTGCATATTAATAAGCACTTCAGTTGATAAATACAGCTGCACTACTGTGATTTAGTGCTTTGTGTTAATCAGTAATTGTGTGTGCTGCTTTATGAACTGTGCCTTAGTCAGTTGGTTATGCAAGTCACTACAGTTCTTGGTTTAAAAACTCGGGAGACCTCTGAAACTAATATCTTTACATGTGTTATTTCAAGATAGCCACAGATTGAAGACAAAGATCCCATTCTTAGGGCTATGTATGTGCAGCAGTTCCTTCTGGAAGAATTTGGCTCTTTTTTTTTTTTTTTTTTTTTTTTT
>VWZI01007015.1:131260-150716 GCA_013396835.1 Psilopogon haemacephalus
AGTTTCACAAGACAGCCTGAGCCAAATGAACAGCTTGCTGCTCTTTACTCCCACAAGTTACTTTGAGTTGATTCTGGTGTTTGTTTGATCACATGAGAGGCCAAATTCCACTCAGTAAAACAGCAACAAAGGAAAAAAAGCAACCAACACAACCACCTGGGAAGGTGTTGACTTTTTTTTTTTTTCTGGTTGAGGGTGTTGAATTAATTTATGTTAAATCAGATGAGTGGCAGAACTGGTGTCTGCTGGGATTATGGAAGAAGGGAATGGAAGCTAGTGATTTGCTTATCCATAATATAAATTTCTATTTGCACTGGGTATTAATTTGGTACGGTCTGTTTCAGTTCTGTAGTAACAATTGCTGTCCTGAGTCTGCTGGTGCGACAGAAAAAACTAGACTGGTTATACTGTGAGTGCTTGGCTTTTCTCTGCAGACTGAGTCCTGCATCCAAATACTGAAAAAAACCCAGAAGGCTTGAACTCCTGCCTAGTTTTAACTCTAATTTCTGAGCAAGGATTCTTGTTTGTGGCAGTGTCACAGGAAAGCCTCTGCTCCTGCTGTCTGTAGTCTGCAGATAGGAATTAATCTCATGAGGCTATCATCTTCTCCTTCATACTCTGTAGACTTAAAAGCAGAGTATTATATTTGTTCACTGTTAGACAAAATTGCAGGGAGACATACAGTAAGATTATTTTTGTGGTTTTAGGAGCAAGCATTTTTTTGTAATCAAGACTTGCTGAAACATCTTTAAATCACATCATTTATAAATGAGGCAGTTTTGAGAAAAGGCAGCAGAAGTGATGGCTGAAAGCTGTTTTGCTGACTCTGCAGCTTACAGGTGATCGTCTCTTCTGAAGGAAGGAGAGGGAATCCTGTTGACATTTTTTTGACTGCTTTTTTCCTGGCATGGTGGGATCTTGGTGCTAAGAAGCATCTGACATTGGTCATTTCCCACTCTTGTAAGAACTGTCCTGTAGACCCCCTTCAGATACTGGAAGGTTACTATAAGGTCTCCTCGAAGCCTTCTCTTCTTCAGGCTGAAAAGCCCCAACTCTCTCAGCCTGTCCTCGTAGCAGAGGTGCTCCAGCCTTCTGATTATCTTCGTGGCCCTCCTCTGGACTCTCTCCAGCAGTTCCATGTCCTTCTTGTGGTGGGGGCTCCAGAACTGCACACAGTACTCCAGGTGGGGTCTGATGAGAGCAGAGTAAAGGAGGAGGGGAGAATCCCCTCGCCCTGCTGGCAATGCTTCTCTTGATGTAGCCCAGGACACGGTTGGCTGTCTGGGATGTCTCCATGATGTTCCTGAAACACTAGTATAACTGTACTTTTCTGTTGGCTGAAGGGTGTTTCATTTTGTCTCTACAGGTTGCAGTGTTGTTATTGCATCTCGTAAATTTGACCGATTAAAAGTTGCTGCAGAAGAACTGAATAAAACATTTTCTTCCATGAGCCCTGCCAAAGTGACTCCCATACAGTGCAATATCCGCAAAGAAGATGAGGTAAATACTATTGATTTTGCTCTAGGATATGACATCTTCAAAGCATGTTGTGCAGATAAATTCTCAGGTCTCCCAAGGTCTTCTCTGGCCCTCTGAAAAGTGGATTACATCAAGGGGACACGTACAATAAAGCACTATTAAGTTGATCTAGATGTAAATGTGCTTTCCAAGTAAAAACTATTTTTTAGCCGCCTAAGCAAGAAAGCATTTGTAACTGCAAATATATTTTGAGTATTTCAGATACTTCTGGGAGAAGCAGTCCTCGAAACTGGGAGCCAGACTGGAGCCCACTTCATTACATTTCTGTGCCAGTAGTGAGAGCATGTTAGCTTGTTAGTATGGAGACTTACTACTTTCAGTAGCTATGTAGATTCTGGAAATATCCTAATAAAAAACTGTAAAGCAAAAACTAAAATTATTCTCTCATGGAACATCTCATGCAATGAAACATTTATGATGATATACTTAGGATTTGTCTTCTGAAGGAGAGGAACCCTGAGGCTGTGCAGTATGCCTCTTCACCTACTAGTGAATTTTAGGTTTGTATTTACTAGCATCCACAGTGCAATATAATAGTTTATGGCAGATGTCAGAGGGCAATTTAGATGATTACAGCTACAGGAAAGAAAAAGAGGTAAAAGGAGAGAAAAGGTTTAAACCTTCTTTAGTGTCACTGTTCTTGCAGAAAGTACTCTGGTGTGCTTAATAATCTTCTGTAAGTGAATCTTCTGCATCACTTTAAAAATGGTTTAGTGGGGACTGAAATGTTCTGTGAGATGGTGGAGGATTTGGATGGTGAATTGAAGTAATCTCCACTAAACAATTTTTTTTCCTTCTTTTTTGCCTGTTTATTAAGCATGCCTAAATACATTTTAGACAGAACAGTCTTAAATAGTTTTGGAAACTTTCCTGGAGGTGCTTTTAAAGCCTTTTTTATAGCACTCTTTAAAGAGCTCAGACATTCTGTGTTACTGGTAGCCATGTTGATACTTGGAGATTCTATGCTATTACTCTACAGTTTCATCATAGAATTATCTTGGTTTGAGTTTAGTTTAAGGCTCCTCATGTACAGACACATAAGAACTTTCTTAGAGGCTTCTCTAACATGAGAAGTTCTATCAGGTGTGTCCTTTCAGTGGAAGTTCTTAGAACCATTCTCATTTCATATCTGTATATATTGAAGAGAGAGTTTAGAGGAATAAGGTAGATCAAACTCCAGCCATGAAGTTTTCAGTCATTGGTTCAGTCTTATAGTTTTAATTCCTTTCACTTCTCCAGCTGCACTTCTTTCTGTTAAAGTCCTGTTAAAAAAAAAAAAAAAGTGGAAATTTTGTTGCCTTTTGTGGAAGTTTTGAATAAGGAATGCCATTTCTTCTGCATATTAACATAGAACTTAAATGTACCTGGTAAATTAATATTTATTTATTCCACATGCACATCTCGAAGACTAGGTCGTTTGACTGGTTAGAGACACTGTGTGATTTTTGTTCTCTAGCTTTTGTTTTTTGGCTTTGTCTTCCTCGTTAGCTCTGTAATGCTGAGATTCTCAAAGACTGATAAATCCTGGCTACTTGTTGCTTAATTTTCTAAATTTACTGGAAACCTGTGACTCATATTTTCAGCTTTCAAATTTGTAGTGAGGATGGCACTTCATTACACTTTGTAAATTGAAGCTAGATAAATTAAGAGTTGGTAACTTAGACTACTAAAAACTGTCAGTGACTTAGAATTGAGGGATGTGTCTGGTTTTCCATAAGCCACTGCTTACTATGACTTACTATATTTACTAAGAGCAGCAAAAGTAAACTTTTTTTTTGTAATTTGCACTTGATGGCCTTGTGGAGACTAGAGAAAAAATGCCTTAGAGCTTTTCTTTCTGTTCAAATAGGATCATACATCCACTTTAAGAACTTATTCCTTTCTTAGCCTGAAATTTAGTACCTAGGACTTGGAGTCTCAGAAAGAGGGATCAGTAAAAGATGTAGCGAAGGATTTTTCTAGCTTAGAAGTGCCATCTTTGAGGTGGCACTTTTCACAAATACAGCAATAGCTTCCTCTTTACAGTGGACAGTGGAGTGAGAGGGTGTTTAAAATTTTGGCCTCCCTCTCAGAAGAAACAAAATTTCTACAACTGTGTTGAGTCTGTACACTACTAAATAATAACTTTACAACCTCTTGTCTGGTTTCAGCTTAGTATGAGTGAAGAGTATTTATCTCAGAAATTCAGAGAAGCACATTGTTGGGTAGAGAGGAGAGCCTCCTGAATGAATTCCCTGTGAGTTGTTACATCCCCTTTCTCAGCTCTGGTACCAAAGAATCTGAAGGAGAAAGACCTCATAAATGTTTCAGCAAGATAAAAAACCTAAGAGTTCAAGCCTCCTGAGATGTCAGAACTGATCTATCACAAGCTACAAAGCCCAAGAAGCTTCCTGCAGAACTACAAAATTCATTTAGTGTATTCTTCTCTTTGACATCTCAGTGAAACCTTTCCAAGAGGAAATCTTTTTTCTTAAAGGAAGCCACTATGATCACCTGTAGAAACAAGCCATCTGTTCATACTGTAGCATGCCTTGTTTTTTTTCCTTCTGTCCATCTCCACTGGTTGTTCTGCATTTCTCTGAAGGCATCTGTGAATTTTGTCCTGGTTTTAATTTTTTAATCAGGCAAACTGGGGGGAGGGACTTTCAGTAGAGATCTAAGAAAGATGAAAGTGCTTTCAAAATTGCCAGAATTAAAAAAAAAAAAAATCCCCTCCTGTTGCAAATCTGAAAGTAACTGACCTGCTTTGAAGACGAGATGGCTAATTCCTCTTGTGTGGCCTACTTTGGATCTGTGAAATTCAACCATAACGAGATTCATCCCTCATCATATAGTGCAATACATCTGTCAGAGTTTTTTCTGGTCTTGGAAGAATCAAAGAAAGTGCAGCGAATTAACTGCTGCAGAAGCTTGATGGCAGATATCATGGGAATAGTTTAATGAATTCACATTTTAAAGTCTCTTAATCTTTATCCTCAGAGGCCCTCTTACTTTCTAACAAAGCTTACTTTTCATTTAATGTGCAAGAAATAATCTTTATTGGTGGAGGATTTTCAGCCACTGCATAACCTGTGAGGCTTATTTCTGTCATGAGTTTGCTGCTGCTGCTTTTCGCTAATTTTCTAGTGTTTTGTAAAGGAAAAAAAAAATTGTTTTTAAAGATGTAAGTGTAGAAGATTCTGGGATGTTGGTAAGTGCACCTGAGGTTTCTGTGCTTTGTCTTCATGGGGCCTCATCTTGTAGCTATTGTGCATCTGTCCTTTATCTTGTGGTCTGAAGTGTATGTTGAGGTCTGTATTTCTTCTAAGTGACTATGAAGCTGAAGTGATTTACATTATTTACGTATTTTCTAGAACTGTGCACATGATGTGTTGAATATAACAAGAGCAAGTCAGTTTGAATTTGCTGAGATGGAAGCCCAAATCCAAGTATCTAACTGACTAATTCCATTGCCTCAACATAGTGGTGGCCAGAGTGGAGGATAAGGACTCCATCCCTTTTCCATTATGAAAAGAGCTTTCTATTTATCTTTGTGATGGGAGTTGATGTGAGACAAACATGAAAGAACTTCTTGCTCTTGAAAAACCTTTGCTCTGTATACTCTGGACAAACACTTCTTTAACTGACATCTAGATAAGTAGAAGACATACCTAGGTAAGTACTTGTAGTAAGCTCCTGCTCTTCTTGAAATCAGAAATTCAGAATTCCCTGCACAGTGTCCCCTTTCCATACTTGAGGTCCAGTAACAACTGTTGCTGGATCAGACCCTGAGGATAAAACCTACCACTTGGACATGCGACAAACAAAACTTCTTGAGACAGAGTCAATACAGTGCTATTTAGCACTTACCTCTGTCTGAGTTCACTAGTAGCTTTTCTTTTCTAATAGACTTCATACTTTGGCATAGTTGTGATTGGTTTGTAAATACTTAATGTCTGTGTGTGAGAAGCTTCTAGTGGAAGACTGTGGCTTGTTGGGGATCTGTGGATAAGAGATTCCTGTTGTTGTACTTTAACACAGCAATAACACAAAAATACCTATTTCCATTTTGCAAAAATGCCTAATACTTCTTATCCCCAAGTAGCAAATCTCTGGCACTGCTGTGGGTGGTTTGCCCATTGAATTTTACTCAAGTTCAAGGTGACCTTCATGTGATAGTTTGTCCCTTTTCTTCGTGTCATTAAGTGCTGCCATAAAAGCTACCTGTGAAGGTGTGCTACTTTTAAGGTGTGTAATACTTTTGCGTTGTTACACAAAAAAGATCTGTATCAGAGATCTCTGGTCATCTGGTGATGTCTGACATGCCTGATTTTGTTCTTTTTCCTCTTTTCAGATAAACTTAGGGTTTGTGCAGCTTTGTTTTGCTTCCAGAGGGAGTCTTTAGCAGATTTCTTAAAATGTTCTTTCTGAAAGGATTTTGTATATTTGAGAACAGAAAGGGTCTTTGTTAGTTCTTACTGTGATCTAAATGTGTTCTACTAGACCCTCCTTCTCACCGTGCTGTTTGCTGCAGTCTTCATGTTTACTGTAATTAGAAGAAGCACTGCAGCAATACTTTCTCTATAACACAGAAGACATTGTGGAGATTGCTACAGTTGGAGCTGTCTGAACTGTCACTGGAGACTGCTAGCTTTTATTGGCTTTTGGAAAGCAGAATTGTTAGGTGTTTGTGGTGGTCTTTTTTCTTTTTTTTTATTGCCCTAAGAATATGGTGCAACAATTAGGAACAACAGTGGAGATTCTTAAGATAAAATGTGTGAACCGTTTTGAATTGATGTGCCCTAGCAGGTGTTGTCCCTCCACCTGTTGAAAACTTGCATGTAATATCTTCTCAGCAGATTTTCCTTTTGTTAATTTGTTGTTTACTGGGTTTTTTTAATGACTCTTGGCATCTTTATTCTTCTTCTCTCTCTTACCTGTCACCAGCCTGAACAACCTTAGTCTTTTCAAACACTGCTTGTACTGAAACCACTTCTGTTCTTTAAATAAGCCCATACTTCAGTGACATATGGAGAAAAATATTCAAAGCAAGATTCTCAAGCTGACAAGGAGAAGAATTTTGTACTGCTGAACACAACATAACTTTTGCTGCCTAGCAAGGCATAACTTACTTTTCTTTGATTGTGATCAAATCTGGAAGTCTTCGTGGCATGACGATTCTGGGATTGCTGTCACAGGTGGTTTGGGGTTTTTTGGTGACTTTTTTTCCCCTCAGATTCCACAAAATGCAGTGACTGACATAAGAAATAAGATGGCATAACATGACTTGGGTATCAAAATTATTTTTTAAGGCATTTTTTTTCTCAGCAGATAGTTTTTCAATCAGTTTTAAGTCACTATGTGTTTGTTCATTTTTTTTTCTCCAGAGAATTGCATCCTCACAGAATGTATACTGCTTTGTTAAACCATCCTGAACTTTTAACAGCAGAAACTGTAAGGCAGCTATTTATGAAACTGAGTTGGTGACACTCCTGGTTAGCTACAGATCATGCATGGCTTGTTCTTTTATTTCTGATGCTTTCCACTGCTAAGTCAATACAGAGGGAGGCTGATGGATATCCTTCCCCCAGTCAAATATGTTTCAGCAGCAGTAGCAGCATCACTTGTACTGTTTGTTTTTTTTTTTTTTTTTTGGTCTGTATTTTCTTTGACCACAGATGCTAGATTAAGATTTTATATATGCTTGAGTAGGAATAACTGATGCATGGTATCTAGTTCTGGTAGGTAATATAAGCAGGAAAAGAGTCATGTTGACCCATTTCCCATTTCTTGAGATGAAGGTTAAATTATTAAACAGTTGCTATAGAGTTCTTATTGCTACCTTGTAATAGGAAAAGTACATCAGCTTTGATATCTGTAAGATCTTTGAATGCTTATAAATAAATTTTCCTCCAAGAAGTGCTCTTCTGTTTAGTGTGTGGCAAAACTGCTGTAGTTCTAAAATGCAGAGCAATGAAAAAAGCTTAGTTCATAGCCTGTAGCTCAGATAAGGTCAACATATAAAGAATTACGTTTAGATTCTCAGAATCTCTTTCCTTCTGTAGAAATTCAAGCCACTCCTTTTCTGCACTGGCAGCTCATTAAGTGAGTGAATAAAGTATCTCTTTCTATTTTCTGCTAATACCTTCTCAGAGTACCCAAAGATAAATAGCGCCAGACTGTGCTCTTACTAGTATGTATTCATCCTGCTTATAGACAGAAGGTGTCTAACAGTCAAGTCAAATACTCGCTTTTCTTTTCCTGAAGAAGACAATATGTATCATTTCCAGAGTTTTTAGAGTTCATGTTTTGTGGGATAACACACTAACTTTCTTGAGCTACCTAAGAAGATCTGCTGTTAGCAACTTACATGTCAGAGATTTAGTGAACATACAAAACTTCTAGATAAATACTTCACAAGGTTATGTGTGTTCTATTTAAAATGCTCAGATATATGAGTCATACGGGGAAAAAAAAAAACCCAGTAGCTATCCCATATGGAACAATTGCAGCATCAGATGTGAACACCCTCACTCCTGTGAATAAAAAAACTGAAGATTGTTGATCTTAAAATAGCAGGCTTTTGTGCATGTTTATTTTTCACAAGCATTCCGTGGCTTAAATCTCCTTCTTTCAGTGCTGTTATTTTATGTAGCACCTGCATTATACCAGGAAGATTTCCTAAGTAAACATGTGCTCAGCCCCAAGCCTTTGTGGCTGACTAAACCTGTCATACCAATCTTCCAGCCACTCTGCTTACTGGTACCTCCTCTTTATGAGTGAAAAGGATATGAGAGAGGAAATACTGTCTGAGAATGAAATTTGGTATATAGCTCAGTCATCATACCACATTAACAAATACTGTTTCAGGTAGAAGCTTTGGTGAAGTCTACACTAAGTCTTCATGGGAAGATTGACTTCCTGGTGAATAATGGAGGGGGCCAATTTGCAAGTCCTTCTGAGGCCATCCGTGCAAAAGGATGGCATGCTGTGATAGACACAAATCTGACGGGGACCTTCTACTGCTGCAAAGCAGGTAAGGACTTATCACCAAGCTTTTCCCATTTATTTGTTTTGGTTTTCTACAGCAGTACCAGAAGACAGGTAAATTTTTTCAACCTTCTTTCATACTCTTATCTGACAGTGGGTATTTGTTTTCATGAATGCCATTCAAAGCTTTAGATAAAAGTGTATCTCACGTTTGTTCATATATACAAATATAGGCAGGTAAGATCGCCTATTTAAGACCAGGTTTTGGGGAGTCAGTTGGCCTAGATATTCACTTAAATGACTACTGGAAAACCACTTCTGTAGCCCATATTTGCTCTGCATAACACAGCAAAAGATTTTTTTCCCTCCCATCAGGGATGTTGAAGTTCAATGGAAATATGATCCATGATTCTCATATAGCTTCAGGTATGTAGAATTAATTCATGTGGAAGCATGAACTTAATTCTCACAAAAGGCTTTGTGACAAATACAGAGCCTTACCTGGAACGCATTTGTGGTGAGGCCGTGGTATAAAGACTAGATTGTGTATCTCAACCTGCATGGGAAATTTGTAGTGTAACTGGAGTTAAGACTCAAAATTTGACTTTCAGTTGGGAAGTTCATTTTCATGCATTTCTTCTGATATTTATAGGTTATCTTCCTCCTTCATACAGTGTACAATGCCTGGATGCAGGAACATGGAGGAGTCATTGTCAACATTACTGCTGCTGTGAGAAATGGGTTTCCTGGAATGTCGTAATATATATTTTATTTTTACATTTTCCTATATTTTTCCCCATAAAATACTAATTGCTCCTGAACACTTCATTATAGAAGAGTATGCACTGGGCAGCAGCAGAGTATAGAAATACTGTAGTTAGGTCAAGAGACCAATGGGATCACTTCGCTGTTTGTGTGGGAACCTCTTACTGATTCAGTAGAGACTACAGGAGTAAATGGCATCTGTGTCAACTTGTTTCTAAGAAACTATGAAGCCAGACTTGCCAATGAAACTTTCACTGAAAATGGTATATTTTTCAGAGAGTTGAACTGAAATGGAATCTTTACTCTTTATCTCTCCAAATTTCTGAAGGTTTTGCGAGAGCTTGGCACTTGTCCTCTACTCCTGTCAGTTTGCAGGTCTTCATGGTGAAATGAGTTATGGGAGTTGGACTGGGAATAGGAGGATCATTTCTCTTATGTTACCAGGTTTTAGCTTTGTCCTTCAGGTCATGTAATACCTGCCTTTGCCATTTTCCTTTTTACTCTCACTTTGTAGCTATCTTTCTTGGAGAAGGTGTCTGATGCTAAGAACAGGTTCTATTTGCTCTCCTCCTTGCTTGACTGGGAGAAGGCTTATGGGTACAAACATGTTACCATAATGCCACATGTGTAGTTCTTTCATACTGACACAGATGATTGTAATTGTCTGTATGAAAATGCAGCACTCTCTCCATATCCATATGTGTACTATACTTGTTCCAGTTTCTTTATCCTCAAAATGGAGGTGGGCAGGAGTTTTCTAATTTGAAACTTTTTCTCCAAAAATGCTCCAGTCTGTTGAAAGGGAGATAATAATCAGAAAATTAATTGCTCCCACTATTTTATTTTCAGGAGAAACTTTGAAGTTGTCAAAATGCTGCATTTTTAGAGTTTCTTAATTGAAAAAAAACCAACCAAACAAACAAATGTTAAATTGGTCTCTTTGTCCTGATTAAGGGCTGGAAGTTTTAAAATTTAAAAAATGTAAAGGAACAGCAGAATAGTTTCTCACTTACCTTGTTCTTAGAGGCACAAAATAAATTTAAAGATCCACAGGGTGGTGCTGAAGCTACAGTTACTTGAATTTGTCTACTTTTGTTAAGTTTTGTTGAATTGCTATGGCAAATAGGCTGAAGCTATGCTTGAGAGTTGAATCAAGAGATAAAAACCCCTAATTCTAAGTGACAGTGGAAAAAGGTTTCCCAAATAACTGTTTTGTGTTAATGTAGATGGTTAGACAAAACTAGTTTCAAATTAAATTACATTTGAACTGATACTTGGTTTAGAAATGTGCTATTCAAAAAGATGTGCCTTTATGAGTTTGAGTTGAGCCACCACTCATGCCAAAAATCACCCGATACAGTTCTTTGTAAATATGAAACTGGTCAAGATTGCTCATACTGAGCTTGGAGGTTATTTATTTATGGCCTAAACATAAGAATAAATTGGGGTTTCTTATGCTTTTCTTAAGTCTTTCTTATTCCTTTCCTGGTATTTGAGAAGATATTTTATTTATCTCCTCTAAGGCTGTTTTCCTAGGCTAAAGGAGCTAAACTTTGTTAGTTTTTTTCCTGGGTCCCACTATCTGCTATTCATTTCTGAGGTAGTTTTACCTGTGTCTGTTAAAGCGTGTGATCATTTCAGACTAGTCTCCTGTAACAGCAAGATGTATGAGATCACTCAGCCTATGGTTGTCTCTATCTTCATCCACCCATAGTCATTTTTTAATAGCAGCTCATTCTATTCTTGTTTGCCAGAAGATCTAAGCTATTTTTCGGACTACTGACCTTGCAAGTGTTGCTTTACCTGTGCAGCCTATCTTTTGTAGTTCTACATAATTTGAACTTTGCCTTCAGTTGCTTTGTTTTATAAGTCTGCTTCTGCACTAGCTTGTAGCTGACCTCATGTCATGTTGGGGAAGAGACAAGTATTTCCAGAGGAGACAGAAAATCATAGCATAGCTTGTTTAAAATGTGAAGCTATGGCCAAACTTACAAACAAGAAAATTTGTCTTTCTGAGATGGTCGGTCCAGCTGTGGAAAGCTATTCTGATTACCCTCATGAAGCTGTGGTTGAATGAACATTGGGCACTGTTAGCTGAGGAGACAGATTCTTCCTTTGCTTTCTCTTCTCAACAGGCATACAGGAGCTGCAAGGGCTGCAGTGGATAACCTGACCAAGACTTTAGCTTTAGAATGGGCCCACAGTGGAGTGAGAATCAACAGTGTTGCTCCTGTAAGTAGTGGCAAACAATCTGATTAAACTTAACTATTGTTCATGTTCATGCTTAAAACTTTCAGACCTAAAGGGATTTAAACAATCTATAGCCTGTTTGTGGTTTATTTATATATGTAATTCTGTAATTAAGATTCCCCCATCTATGTTCTTAAGGTCATTTGAAAGTATTTTGTACTGTTTGGGTGAAGAGCCAGAAATGTAGGAAAAAAGTGCTTCTGCTTTGACTTGTTGCTCTTGGGTTTTTTCTTGACTTAATGAAAGATACCTGCCATGAGTTGGTGACCTGTCTTAAAAACCTTTTACGTAAAATTTTAGATTGCTTTTCAGTAATGATTACATTATTTATGAGCTCACAAAAGATTTTTCTGCTTGAGGTTTAGATATGCGGATGGTTTCCACCTGAGTTTACAAAGTTATTTCAAAGTCTCTGATTCTGTCACATAATGTATTTTACTTTGTCTTTTATAGGTTAAGTTAGGTTAGTTTTAGGCATAAAAACACTGTATTTGGGATTGACCTCTCAAATTAAATGTTAAAATGTATGTCGAGATTTTTTTTCTTATCAAATATTTACAGACAGGAAACCACTATACAGGTCAGCTAAAATATGCCTGCCACATTTCTGAGGAAGTAGGTAGCATGTAGCAGCTGCTCTTTTCATATAGTTTTCTAGTGTATGGTGCTGCACTTAGAGAGGGTATATATAATCCTTAGCTCTGGCATTTGAGATTGTGTGATCTTTTATGCTTTGTGTCATCTTCAGTCTTAACCACAATTTATTTTGTACATTTACTCCGTTGGAAACAAAACAGGAGAAGTAAACTTTTTCTGTCTGCTTCTACATTCTGAATTTACCTTATCTCACATTATAATTGTCAGATTAGTTTAGCTGGTCATTAGGAAGAGAAGATCTTTCCACCATCTTTGTAGGACGTATACGTACTCTATACCCAGTTGTGCCTTTTGCCCTAAAACATCTCTCTGTCTTTCTGAAGCATAACAGAGAATGATTATTATTCAGGTAGTAGCTTCTGTGAGCTGAACTCATCTGGAGACTTGTTAAACATCAAGATTAACAAGTTTTCTGTGTTTATTTGGGTTTTGGTTTGTTTTTTGTTTGTTTTTTCCTGGTTTATTAAGTCTTACGGAAGTAAGTAATTAAGACAGCATTATTATGTGAATATATTTTTCAGCCATGCTAACTACCTAATGAATCATGCTAATTATACTTTATAGCACATGTCAAAAGAATTTTTTGACAAGCAAACAGTTCAGTGGTTTAGCTTTCTCGGAAGTATTTGCTTGCTTTATTACTGTGTTGGTAGAAAAAAACCCATATTGTAGTTACAACAATACTTTATATCCTTCTGCCACCTTTATGGATGCACTACCTATGTGGTAACCATACAAAAAATGGCTACTGCTTCATAGGAGCAGAGTAACATGTAAGAAATGGCTACATATAGAAGGAAACATGCATTCTAAAACCAGTCTTCTAACACTAGTTACTTCCCTAACTCCCAAAATACAGTTGTTTGCTTTTCACAAGTATCTTCAAAGAGAAATCATAGCATGTACTCTATGGATGAATTAAAATGTTGTTACCATGCTTAACTTTGAGTTCCAAAGGTTCTGTCATAACTAATTTATGTAACCCTGTATTCCCACTGCTGTAGCCTTTGTCTTGCTTCTCAAGTCTACGCTGAATTGTATATAATCATCAGAGAAAAGACAGTTGCCTTTTTCTATAGCAGCTAAGTAGGGGGAGTCTGAATTCTGACTGTGAAATCTGTCTGCTTCATAGTTCAGAATAAAGCCAGTCTAGTGTTCTTACAGGTGACAAGAAATTATTGATAAGATGTTTTTGGGGCTTTGTAGTTTTCTGCTGCAAGCTATCATGAAATGCTTGTCATTTCAAAACAGTCCTTGAATTTCTTCTTTATACTCCTCACTTTATAGTTACTGACATGACAGTGAAGAACTGTAATAATCTAAATTATTGCACTTGAATAGAGATGTGGCTAGCAGCCAAATTACCTTCTTGTGTAAATTACACTATTCCATTAAATTAAAAAAAATGCATTGAAGTGTTGTTTAGATAGTTTAATCCTAAAGAAAATCGCAGTGCTGATGACTTTGTAATTTGCAATGATCACAGTTTAAACATGTGCAAGAGAACTTAATTTTCATTATACTGTTTTAAAATAGGGATTAGTATTTTCAGAAACTGCTGTTGCAAACTATGGAGAACAAGGAACAATGATGTGGTTAAAGAGCATACCAAAGATTCCTGCCAAGAGGGCAGCAGTTCCTGAGGAGGTAATGTATTTCAGAACATTTGTAGTATTTCTGTTCCTGTGTCTTTTTTGAATTGTCTTTATTATATGGAGAACATGTGATTATGGAATATTAAAAAAAGAAAAAAGCTGTGCTGTAGTGCCAAGCGGGAGACTTAACCAGTAGTCACTGTTACACTGAAAAATTAATTTAGATGCCTCTCACAGCTTAAGTGTTTTGTAACAGGTATCAGTTCCTGAAAAGGTTGACTTCCAGCAGAGAGAACTGAAAGAATGAATATTAACGTGAAAAAAAAAAATGCACCTTGAAAACACTTAGCTCTCTTCCACCAAGAATGTGCATCTTTGATAAACTAGTTGTCTTTTTTGTTTGATTTTTGGCACCTAATACTGCTCTTAGAGAGCTTACTGATTTTCATTTGTTATGCACTTGATGTTTGTGGCTGGAAAAATGGCTTCAAGACTGTTACAGTTTTTCATTACTGAGAATATCTTGCTTGAAAAAGTTTTTTTGCAAGTGTAAACAGTTCCCAGCAATTTAAGAAAGATTAAAATTGTAATTCATTTGTCAGGTCTCTCCTGCAGTATGTTTCCTGCTGTCTCCAGCTGCTTCCTTCATAACTGGGATAACCATGATTGTGGATGGAGGCCAAAGTTTATATAGCCATACCCTAGAAATACCTGGTAAGAAATGGGCTACAAAATAATGCACTTCAGAGGATTGAAGTTGGGCAGAGGAAGGACACAAGTAGAATGCCTTGTTTCTCAATCAACCAAGTATGTTTCATTTTTCTCAGATCATGACAGATGGCCCTCTCCACCAGAAGGGAAAAATACTGAAATGCTTAAAGAGCTTCTTTCTGGCAAGTTCAAGCCAAAACTCTAGAAGAATGGGATTTCACCTTATTCCAAATTGCATACTTGCTGATAATCTCACTTTGTGATTATTATTCTCAGCTATATATTTTTTTTTGTTCATACATAACTACAGAGTGCCTTGATTTTCACTGGTTTACATTTAAAACTTGAGAGACTGTATGTAGTAAATTTATTCTCTGAAAACACTTGCTGGCCTGAAAACATTCAGTCTTCTGGGAATGTATAAAAGACACATTTTCCATTTGTGTAGGCATTAAATAATGAAGAACCTCAGTTGGAAATGCATTAAAAAATACTTATTTTGAGGCAAAAAGGCAGAGAGGGAAGTTTTCAGAATCCTATTCTGGATTAATTGGAGTAAAAGTCAATTTGTATCTTTGTTACTATTAGTTAAATCAGTAACTCTTGAGGTGGCTGTTAGCTCTACATGGTTTCTGTTTAGCCACACACCAAGTGTTCAAAATTTATTTTAAAGACTGAGTAGGTATTTCTCTGCAAAGAGTTAATTGTATTCTGCCTTATTTTTACTAATATTTCATAGTAATATGGCATAACATATTGGGAATGTTTTGAATTATTTGCAGATATAATGACATAATGGAGTTAAACTGGCTGCAATTTAAATTTGATAATAGAATAATCAGATAATAAGCTTTAACATACAGTGATGGGAATCAGTATAGCTTCAACCATTGAACATGCAAGAGCTGTAGTGTACATTACAGTGCTTTCTGCAGTACGTTATACTGGTAGAAGAGAAACTTGAGGTCCTTCATATATTGGATACAACACTTTCTGTCCATACTGTGTCATATTACAATGTTAACACAGTTTTTTTCATCAGTGTCTCTAAAATAGGTGTGTTTTGTGATCAATGCAGAGATCTATTTAAAAACCAGAAATCTTGCAGTATATATCCCTGCCTGAATGTGTTCCTAGGCAACCTACTCTAGATGAGCCTGCTTTAGCAGGAGGATTGGACTAGGTGATCCCCAGAGGTCTCTTCCAACCACTACCATTCTGTGATTCTGTAATTTCTCTTGAAGAGGCTGTATTTGGTGTTAGTCATTTTCTTAATTCACTTCAATTTGTGAAATCATGTTGCTGCTATAGAAGCAACCACTTTAATACTTCATTTTAGATTGAATGTGTCTTTGCCAGTTGATGCTCTCTGCAAAGATGTTTGTATTTTGTATCTTTCACTGAAATATAGGAGCTTACAGAGGTACATGTAGATTGTTTATTTCATGCAAGTCTGAATGCCAGTTTTGAGGAGGAGGAGGGGGTTGAGCCCAAATGCTTTCGCCTTCTGATAGATCCTCTTTCCTTAGTAACTGGGTACTCACAGAGATAAAATCAGTGTTTTTCAAACCTCTTATGCAAGGTGTATTTTGATTATTGCAAACATTAGCTTAGGGTACACAGCAAGAAAATTCCTGAAGGAAAATGTACCTGTTAGATAACTAACTCTAGAAGCCTAGCCCATTGCATTTCAGTAAAATTACTTTGTTTATTGAGAGATTATTTCTACATTCTTAATATCTTTCAGTAAAAGGAGGTTAAACATGAACAGGCTTGAGACTTGTGGAATTTACTTTCTCTTCATGTTTGATTGTGAGCTTTTATTGTACACGTGGACTGCAGATTTCACATGAAATAGAAGACAAAACTAAACTATTATTATATCCCAGAACTGTTCTCTACAAGATTTGAGCATAGACTTGGAAATAATTGTTTTGTACTGTAGCACATTTCCTCAACTTTGCTGGAGTCTGAGTATTCAGAAGGACAGACATTTTATATGTAACTATGGCAAAATGCATCACTCATCTTGGTGAAATGGAACATTAGAAAGTTGTCCTGTATGGGAAACATATTCACTCAGCAGTTAATTAAATCCATCTCAATTAAAAAAATATAATAAACCTTTCCACTAACACTGAATACAAGTAATTTTTATTTGACCGTACTGTTTTCAACTTCCAGCAAAGCAATGGATGTATTAAGGAGATGCAAGCTAGCTCTTAGAAGAGTGTGTTTGTTCCTGTGTGTGCTTTTTTCCCTGGCATGAAGCTTAAACAGCCACAATTCATGGAGCCATAATGCACTGCTTCTTGAAAAGAAACAGGGAAACTGATCACTGTACAGTGTTTCTTGTTTCCTTGTTTTTTCCTCAGTAACATACTGCTGTCCCCCATGTGTTGTGGCTTATTGTGTACAATATTAAAATGCTTCTCAGATTATACTGGATACTAGCATAGTACTCCTTTGCTGTAACAGTTTTGTAGTATTTACGGCCTTTTTTTTTTTCCTCTTTTTTTTTTTTTTCCCTTCATGCACCAGGAAGAATATAAATTTTTGAATTCTCAGAACAGAGGTTTTATTTTGGTCTTTGTCTCTCCAGTTCATTTTTATGGAGAACAAAATTATTTTCAAAGTTTTACAAAGTTTACAGTGCCTTGCAGAAGCCCAGTGTTGTGTCAGCTTTCTGCTGATGGTGCTGCAGATAGTATCAGCTGTAGCAAAGCTCTTCCTACACCAGCAACACTCGATCAAAGGGCATTGAGAGGTTAAAAAAGTGGGTGTGGTAAAAAACATCCTTGAGTCATATAAAATTTGGGTATCTGAAGTTCAGAGAACAGGACTTAATTTTATTTTATTTATTTTACAAGGGAGGTGGATGAAACCATTGGAAAAGGGCTAGGGAACCTTAGAAGGAATCAAGATTTATTGACTGCTGCACTGCAGTTGTAACAAGACATGAGAAGAATGTTTGAATGACAGTACACTAACCATTCTGTTAGAAATCTCTTTTCATTTGCTTTAATATTGGCCTCTGGATAAACTTGTGCCTATTCAGCCTACCCCTCATCAGATATTTGATTGATAAATTAGGTGCTTTTTGTAAGACCAGAGAGCAGAGCATCTGAACATGTCATAGAAAGTAGTGTAGGTCCATGAAGGGAAAATTCCATCAACTGTACTTCCCTTACATTTTACAGGTACTCTTTTGTGTTAAGAATATTGATTGTTAAAGGTAGTTATGTAGCTTTTAATCATTGATTATTCAGGTGTTTTACTCCATTTAAAATGAAGTCTGTGTTGTAAAAATCTTCATTCTCTAAAAATTTAACAGTGGTGTTTCCTTGCTGTCACTGCAGCAAGGTCTATTGTCTGTCTGAAGATGTAAATGAACAAGTATGAGGCAACAGTTGGTACAAGCTCTTATGGCTATGTTTAGTCTTGTATAGAATATCCCAAGAAAGCATGTTTTTTGCCAAATAGTGTAATTTCATACACTTGTATAGTCAGCACCTCCTTAGTTTACTTTTGCCATCTTGAATAGCAGACTTGTATTAAATGGCTGAGTAATGTAAATTTAGAGGAATAATCTTATTAGTCAAGTCAGCAGTGACTGTGTTCTATATTACTATATGTGTTGCTTCATAAACTTCACTGATGTGGTGGGAGCAGACAAACTTGTCTGTACTGCTGCCCAGTCTCGTTTACAGTGTGCTTTTTCTAGAAATGAAAGTAATAATTTAATTATATCCTTTTCTAAATGTAGTTCAAGATGTGGTAATATAATTCTAGCTATGGAGTGGTGGGGAAGCAGTGAAACTTGGGAAAGACTTGGCCTCAAGCAATGTGTCTAGAGGGCGAGAGCCTCTTATGCAATAATATATTGATTCTGGAATTTGGGGAGAGCTATACTGTCAGATTGCAGTCAATTACTTGAATAGACTCTCCGAAGACGTGCTTACCCTGTAATTTCCACCCCTGCTCCTCCCAGCTTCCGTTTTCTGTATAGGGCTCATATTGAATGCCTGAATAACTGATATGATTTACTGCAACTTCTGTCTTCCATATCAGCAATTATACTGTTTTCCTCTAAGCTTTATTTTGCTGTAGTAGCATGACATACAATCTGAGAACCATGTCCCTGGGTTTGGGCTAGCTGTGTGAGACAGTATCAGGCATGCTAGTCTCCGGTATTAAGATATCTATCTATCTATCTATCTATCTATCTATCTATCTATCTATCTATCTATCTATCTATCTATCTATCTATCTATCTGTTTTTATCGTAAAGTCAATATTTAGCTACTTATTCTGCTCCTGGTCCTGAAGATGCTTTGTTTCAGGGATATGGCACAGCAGTGCTGTCACTTCTGCAAAGCACTCTTGAGATGGTGAGAGTGCTCTCCACTATGCAGGCTTTGTGCAGGAAAAAGGACCAGGAGGACAGAGGAGTGGGGGATGGTTTTCCACAAGGCTTCTTAGATTCTTCTGTAGTGAAGGAACTCTGACTTTAAAACTTAGCGTTCGTTAACCCTTCCTCCATCAGTGAAATCCATTTGTAAGATGCTAAAACTGACAAATGGCCATGAACTGGAACATTAAGGCAAGAGTGTGTTTTCAAAGCTGTGTTAGCAGCTGTGGCTCATTGATCTTGCCTGATGGCCTAGGAGCATCACACACAGTCAGCATTTTTCTTGGCTCTTTCCCTATCATTTAGCAGAAAAGGTCACCTTTTTAACTTCTCTAGTTAAAGGCTCTTGGTCTCAAAGAGTCTCATGAACATGACTGACAGTCTTGCCAACTGCGAAACAAAGTGTCTTTGCTTTGAGGGATGACTACATCTTCTTCAAGTTGGCTCTGGCATTCTTATGAATTAGTGTGATTCAGAGCCTTGTGCCTTTCTTGCATATGCTTCATATGCAAGCTGGTCCTTCTCTATCATAATCCTCTTCACTTCCCCCCCCCGCCCC